>JACXGJ010000900.1:0-101185 GCA_016801105.1 Esox niger | reverse complement strand
ATATATATATATATATATATATATATATATATATATATATATATATATATATATATATATATATATATATATATATATAAACATGTTAGATATGTATATACAGAAAAATTAAGTGACCACTGCAACTTTTTCTTTCATTTCCCAAAAAGTTGAAAAGGAACGTTTTGAGTGAGGAACAGAAGCGTTCAATTTGCCGTGGTCTCTTAATTTGAACATTTTTGTTCCTCACCTTGAAATTGTTTGCCGTCCGCAATTACACCACAGCCAAGCAGTCTCCCCGCTAACTCGAATTACCACCCAGCCAATGAGAAGTGGGTAGTGTTTTGAAAAGAGACCAAGTAGGCTACATATTCTCTAAACGTCCATAAACTAATATGCACCATCTGCTCGGTGCCAAGTAGATGATTACAAGTGGATTTCATCATATTAAACCAGTGGCTGCATCTGTAATGTATGTCATGGCACCTTACACAAGGACGACTCTGCCAAAGCCCAGCTTTCAAACCTGCCCCAAAAAGTAATCTTTAGCATTTGCATGGAATTAGCATTAGCTTGACACAAATCCCGTCTGGACTGCAAATGTATCCTCTTATGCTGTACATGCCAGTATCTACTCTAGCTGGTGTATCAAACTTCTGCACTGATGTACATGTCTGTGTAGCTTAATTACGCTTTCAATGAGATTGCGCCAATATGTATTCACTTGCTTACTGATATTATTGTGCTGTGTTGTTCACACAAAAATTGAAATTGGGAATCAATTCCAGCAAACCATCCATTAGGTCATAGATGTAACAGAAGTGCTAAGCATCAGTTGGCCTCTTAATTTTGATACCTTAAATTTGAAATCATACTGATTTCTCAAACCTTCTCAATCCATCCAAGCAGAATTTTTGCATGCTAAATTTAGGATAGATCTAAACTAGCCCCTCAAATTCTTCTTAGACGTAAGTACTCTGGAAAGTATTTCAGGCATAGCTTTGGAGGGGAACGCTCATGTACACCACTCACTCACTCATCAGGTGTATTTATTCCTCCAAACAAAATGTTGTATTCAACAAAGTCAAGTTGATTTCTCATTTTGTTCTGTATGAAAAACAAAGACAAACCTATTTATATTTGTTTAATGAAAACTGTGTTGAATGAATGAAACCACACCATGCCCTTTGATATCATTTGATAATGCAGCTGTAGACTGGTTGTTCCTCCTGCTTCATACAGCCAATGCTTGCTGATTTCTGTGGGGTCTGCAGTGTGAAACACACAAACCAAAACAATTGAATTAACTGATGATTGCTTTAAGTGCGAGCGTATGTACAGTATTGTTGCTTTCCAGTATTTCATTTTCAAGAAATGTTTAATGTGGGGGGGAACAATTTATGTTGCCTCAATATCCTTCTTTTTGTTACGTACTCTTTTAGGGGCCTGTTTGCAAGCCACTACACTGAGACACATTACCTGGAGGATGGGAGTGTTATCACTGGGTTTCACAACTTTACGGTAGGTCACGCTCTTCCGGCTATCATGTTTGATGAAATATTGTGTAATCCTGACTAAAGAACATATCTCTAAAGATTGTAAATCTTCTGTTTTTTGGGAGTAAATGCCCCCCCCAGTAATGTTGAGAATAATATAAATATTAACATGCCGTTATCTCAAAAGATCATATGTTGTCATGGAAAATAAGTGTTTAGGGATTTTTGACATGTAAACTTAACAGGTTTGGGCTCAATTCTTTAACAAATCCAGTTTTTCAGTATACAAAATGACATTTCACTTAGGAAAAAATGAAGTGAATCCTTTGTGTTAATCAGTGTGTCTTCTAAATGCATATTTGACTAGGCTCAATTCAAATCAAAATATGGCCTCAGGTGTCTGAGACATCACATTTATTTGAGTGGGTGAGAACTGTAAGTAGACTTTTTCAAGGTAGCAGGTAAATGCAACACATTGTGCTAAGCAACAGACAGTGGTTTCAGAAAGTAGACTTTCACCTTTTTCCCATTTAGCCATCAATCTACACTCAAACCCCTAAATGACGAACTGAAAACATGCTTTTAGAAATGCGTGTCTATATAGAACAAATTATATTCCAAACATTTCTAAAATTGAGTTTTTCCTTCATCATTGTGGGGTATTGTATTAGATTATTGAATTAATAAAAAAGTGATTGAATGTAATCAGTTATAAATGAAATCTATAAGACCACATAGTGTGTTGGAGGAAGTGAGGAAGTGAAGGGGTGGAGGGGGGAAGGGGTCAAATCTATGTCCATGTTTTATGTCATTTAAGTCAAGACCATTTGCTGGTTAGTCTGTAATCTATATTCATCACCTTTAATGCCTTTTCTTTGTAGTTTCACACTGAGTCCCATTCCTTTCAGTACAGTAAGGATGTCTATTCAGGACTGATTGTTTTTGTGTTGAGAGAATGAACTTGCTATGTACAATGCCAGCAAAGAATGTCCTAATACAGTTCAGCATGTTCAGTATATTTCAAGCTGACGTTTGGCTAAGAAATCAGCTTGGAGGGATGTGTGTATATTTGAAAGAATCACTCATCCATAATGAAGTGTTTTATTTCACTCCCAACCAGAGACTTCCTTATCGTATTCAGTCAGAAGCTACATTCGGCCCCTGTACGCTTTCTTAGCATATCTCTTTGGTTGACCATGGGTAAAATAAAAGAGAAGTGTTCTGTAAGATATTGAAGAGTGTGGTTTGAATCTTACTTGAGCTGTGCACTTTTTCAGAAGAACTGCTACTACCATGGAGAAGTAGAGGGCCTAGCTAACTCTGATGTTACTCTTAGCACCTGTTCTGGCCTCCGGTAAGTAACACTTCTTTTTTAAAGGATCCCAGAAGCCTCAATCAGACATATTGTAAGTGACCATAATCGTTGTCCGGTTTCATTTTCATATGCCACTCAAAACTTCGCCTACAAACAGTTGGCCACCAACTAGTATACAAGTAATAGTATACAACCACCAAGAGTCCACCAAGAATGTATAACAAGCCTGTGAACAGGGAACAGGAAGGGGAAGATTTAACTCTCATTCCGTCTTCTGTCCTTGTTTCCCCTCCAACCTGTAGGTTTTGAAAGCTATCGGTCAATCCCCTTCTTTTCAGGTTTTGAGAAGGAAAAAAAGAATGACACAATTATAATGCAATTTTCATAGTCTCTGGGTCTTGGCAAGTCTTTTTCTCCTCTCAATTTTGCCCAAAGGTAATACCAGAATCTTATTGAGATTTTTTTACAATAAACAATTTATATCTCAGATGTTCTTGTTTTTCTCTTAAGAAAGAAACAAATACCAACACAACAAAAATGCAGCTCATAGTTATTCATTTAATTTTGAAGGCATTTTAATCACACACATTTACAGTGAAGGACTGGCTAATGTTGGTTTCACTGAATCATACACAATGTGGAAGACTTAGGAATTCAACAACAAAACATTGCTCTCCCTAAAAAACATGTTTCCTTTTGATAATTCTTTTAAGAGTTACATTTGCACAGTCTCAACATTTAAAATAACAATAATAGTTTATTGAATTTGTAAAGCACTTTGCAATACTTGTAGACTTTAGTGAAGAGTGAAAGGGAGCAGAGTATGATGTCTGTGCTAACAAAGCAGCCAGTCTGAGAAGAGAGCTTGAGAATGAAGCCAGTGAGTCAAAACCCTTCTTGACGACAGTCAGACAGTGAACAATGACTTCCATGCCACGGACCAGAAGAAAAACAGGATGTCAGGATCAGCTACAGGCTAAATGAGTCGTGGTCTAAGAAAATAACCTTAGGACAAAATAACAGTTTAGAAAAAACAGGGAAATCACACAAGATGTGATTATGTCTTTAAGCTGTCTTTACCAATGTTAAAAATATATTGTGATTAAATATTATGCTGTTTGTACTGTATGTTTCATAATGACACATACTGGTGTTCATACTACACTGTGTTCATTTTGTGTAGTGAAAAAAAATCTGTATGATTGCTGTGATTCCATTTCAATTACCTTGTATTTTGGTTAATGTAATGTGTTTGGAGTACACATTTGAATTTCCTGTCAATATACTGTGTTAGCTAGCATGGAAATAGGCTTAAGATAATAGTGATTCCAAAAGGTTTGGATTGTTTAGTCACCTTAAGTATATGATCAATGTTATATGAATGACAGTAACAGTAGGCTTACTCGTGCAATAACCACACACTTATCACCCCAGTGTTGGAAAAGAGGATCTGAAGATGTTGGCAAATAATTGAAATGCAAAATTCCATAATTAATCCTGTCTGAACATGAATATGAAAGCTCTGGATTGTGCTTTGTCACATTACATAGGCCTATGTGAAAGGCCTTTTTCATCATTCTGCAGTCATGTAAAATAGAGCAGGGCTTAGTCCTGAATTTTATGAAACTGGTGACAGTTCTGTTGTACATAGCTATAATTTTATAAAAAAAGTATTCTGTTTTAAAATGTTGTATTAATGCCAGTTACCTAGTGAATTGCTTAAACTTTTCAAAAACTGTTCAGGGGGTGAAGTCGAGATGATGGTAAATTATTCACTAATATTTAAAGGAATTAGGTTCATCTTCTGGATAAGATTTATTCATTATAAATGTTTTTTTGTGTTTTTGTTGCTGCCACTTTACAACCACATTGTGCAGGTTGTCAGGTTTTGCAGCACTTTGTAGACTGGAAATTGGTTGACACTAATTAGTGCATAACTACAGAGCAGCTGTGGAGCGTGGCACAGTTTCATTATTATTATTTATTTTCAGAAACATGCCTAAGGGGGGCAAAACAATTTGGACACTTTCTGTGGGAGGGTTGAGGGGATACTGCTGGTTGGCTCGCTCATGTTTTATTCTCTCTGACAATGTGAAAGTCATGGCAATTCTGAAGCGGGTTTTGGGGGAAATCAACAACTATATATTCAATTTGTGGAACATCTCTGAATTCACGGTTAGCAAGCATTCCATTTCCTATCACAATCACATGTTTTAACCCCCCTAATTACTACTTTGTATGGTAGGAGAAGGTGTGGAGATTGAATCCTTAACATCTTTCAGAACTGCTGTTGACGTCCCCATTTTTCCTACTAAGCAAAGCAGTTACCTGGAACTGGAGAGACCTGTGTGCTTATAACTGCTTTACTACTAATCCTTACAGTTTTGCATTCTAAGGGAGGCCACTAAAATACACTGTTTTTGTTGCATTTAATTGAATTGAGGTTTCCTTGTGTTTGCCTCATTATGAAACACTGTTTGTGAATAAACAATTATTGCACTGATAAATAGCTGTGTATTCCTAGCCTCTAGAATGGATGCCAGCCATATTGTTTTGTCATTGGATCTAATCATCAACTTAGCAAGATAGAGGAGGGAGGGGCAAAGACCAAGCATGTAAACTCTGGACAATACGTTTCTTTACTCAGCTGTCTTTCTGGCTGCAACTCTGCAAGATATGGAGTCTGCCTCACTATAAGTCAATTGGACAAATGAAGGCCTTTTACACATTTTGCTGGACCTTCCATTCAGCTAAACATATTAATAAGGACTCCTGCTAATACCAGATTGATTAACCAGATCCTTGTCATAGAGAAAAACTGATTTGTTTTCCCAACTGCTCATCATTTTGTATTGGCAAAATACTTTATGTTAACAGTCAGTGTGTTATGCCATATGTTGTACAGCATTCCTTTGTCTTCCTTTCTTTTCCAGGGGTCTCATTTCCTTTGGAAATAAAACGTTATTAATTGAGCCATTGCTGGATCAGGATAACAACACACACATAATTTACAAAGGGGAGAACCTCGACATGTCCCCCGGAACCTGTGGTCACAGCTTCAACATGTCGTATGTTACCCCTGCCCATCATATGAGAAGCCCTTTTGGAACTTTCAGTACTAGGGTAAGGTTCGTCTGATAACATCCATTACATTCCACCTAGGTCCTCAACCCACTCTTCAGACACCCACAGACTAATGTTGTTGTGTCCCTGAACAGGCTGTCCTGAATGCTGACTAATCAGGTGTCAGCTCTGGAATAGATCAAATACATGGAATGCCTGAGGGTCCCTGAGGAAAGGGTTGAATACCTTGCTCTTGCAAGCATATATGCCTGTGTGTTAGATAAACATTTAGTCACTGGTAACCAGATTTATCTCATTCTGTGGTTTTCCATAGAGTTTTGTGCTTGAGTTCCAGCACATGATCCATGGTATAGATCCAACAGCACATGATCCATGGTATAGATCCAACAGCACATGATCCATGGTATAGATCCAACAGCACATGAACAATGGTATAGATCCAACAACAAATGAACATTGGTATTGATCCAACAGCACATGAACATTGGTATAGATCCAACAGCAAATGATCATTGGTATGGATCCAACAGCAAAGGAACATCAGCTGTTATTTAAACTCAATCCTTAAGTACAAATATTGTTCAAAGGATGTATCTTCTCTCCTCTGTCTCTTTCTCTTTCTATCTTCATCACAGCAAAAAAGGCAAGCTCAGAAGACTACCAAATATGTAGAGCTCGTCATTGTTGCAGATAACAGAGAGGTATTTAGAATGCTTGTGTAATAGCACTATTGTCAGCCTCATTGTAACCTGTAGTTTGCACTTTCAGAATAGGTAGTAATGGGCTTGAGAATACAAGCTACACTAAATTATTTTTAACAAAATAAGCATGACTCAATAATAAAAATAATTAAAAAAAATAACAAAATAAGTATAACTCAATAATAAATCCCTTTAACAGCTGATTTATAGTTTACTGTGCTGCCATGACCAGTGTGGTCATTGGTGGCAGGGGTATTCCACAGGAAGTTTGGAATAATTCCCCAATGTATTAGACAGGAAACAGGAAATGGTGTGCATACAGAATAATAAAAGTCTTGCAGCAGGATTTCCCTTTGGTTGCACATATCTAATGCTATTGACCTGAGAGGAGAGGAAAGTAACCATTGGCCTGTTCTGTTCTGTAAGATCCAAGCTGGATGTATCAGCTAAGTAGATCTACATACAAATAAAACACATACAGGTGGTAGCAAAGTGGGATGAAAAGGGAGTTTGTCTCCTCTATAATTGCAATTTAAGCCTCTCACATGTGGGAAACCAATTTACTGTTGGTGAGGACCAGGAATGGTTGCAGAAATTAAAAGTTATTTTAACAGTGATGTTGATGAAGATTGGATTCCGATATGTGTCATTACATAATATTCACAAAAAAAGGAAAAACGTGGAGAGAGAAAATAATAACAAATAGTACATGAAAATAAAATAAATGACCTTGACTTGAGGACTAGTGCCAAAACCTTGAAAATTGGGAAAACCCCTGACAGATGTAAATGGCATCAGTTAAGCATTACCAAAAGGGGTTTTGTGTTGAAATGTTATTACCATATTACCTTTTGCTTCAGGCTTGCTGTTTAAGTTTTGGTTGAATATGTTTATATCTTAATATCTGCTGTTGAATATTATTGACCATTCTCTGTAGTTGAGAGTCTCTAGTGCATGAAAACCCTAGTAGATCAGTGCTTTCTGAGATGCTGGAACCAACAGTTGCTTAACTCACAAATCCTTTATGCATTGTGTACCAATTACATGACTCTTTTTTTGGGATATTTACATTGTCAAGGTGTTTCAAATAAAGTGGTCGGTGAGTGTATGTTGTGTGTGTAATTTAATATTTTATTCACGCTCGTCCATCATTTTAGCTTGTCCTTTTGTTAATAACATCTAACAATGTTAACTTGAGGTTTCTTGTTGTGCAGTTTCAGAAACAGGGAAAGGATGTTGAGCGGGTGAAGCAGAGACTAGCAGAGATAGCCAATTACGTGGATAAGGTAAAATATCCTCCTCCCAATGCACAGGAGAGATCCATCATATGTTTAAAATAGAAATACCTCTGGCAGTAGAGATTAATGTCAACCAAGGCTAATATATTGGTCTTGCTGCTTTTTGTTCAGCATTTTAGAGCTAAATATAGATTACTCAAGTAGAGTTCTAAGCTAGTCCCAAGTCATTTATTTATACTACAGCTTTACGGAAACCCATGTCAAAATGGTATTGTTAATATGTGAGAAATCCGAATGCGTTACAACAATTTTGCATCCTTCTGCTTAACGCCACTCTTACTCAGTTCTTCAGGGCCCTGAACATCCGTGTGGCTCTGGTAGGCCTGGAGGTGTGGAGCGACTCTGATAAGTGTCCTGTAACTCAGGACCCCTTCAACACTCTGCATGAGTTTTTGGACTGGAGAAAAGTCAAGCTTCTCCCTACCAAATCACATGACAATGCTCAGCTCATCAGGTGAATGTCTAGCTATTCAAATGAACTGATTAACACACACTCAATGAACTGACACAAATAAGTTTTACTGCCTTTACTGTTTCTGATTTCGAACCAAGATTCAGTTGTTTGGGTTTCATATATCTCGCGTGATGGTTTCAACATGTCAATTGTAAGATGATTTTTTTTTGCTGATGATTCAGTATTATTTTCCACGGCATCTTCTATAAAGCAAGACATTGCCTACTTACAATCTGACTTCCAAGTATTACAGAAGTCACCATTAGTGCTGAATGCAAAAATAAATACATAAACTCTGTTTATGTAAATCGAAATTTGTACTCTGGATAAATTGAACGGGTTCCTTATTATAAATACAACATCTTGGTATGTGGCTTGATGTAAAGGTTTCATTTCAAATACTCATTTATTATTTAACAAACAGAAAATCATGATTAGATTCCTTTGCAGCGCCTGTCTAGTTTTGGATAATAGAGAAAAATAATCCAGGCAACCATTATGTCAGATTTGGACTATGGGGATGTAATTATTATGCGAGCAACAGCTTCAACACTTAAGCCATCAGATGCTGTCTTTCACTGTGCCCTGGGGACAGCTGTAGGACTCATCATTCCACTTTGTATTAAAAGACAGGGTGGGCCTCTGTGGATGTATGAGAGAAGCACCTTCTTTTTTTATTTACAATGCCAGCGTGTATCCTTGCTCTAATTAGGGTTAAGACAGTTCCTTTTAGCACAAGAAAACAGAACTTTTTCATCCTTGATATGCCGAGGATAGCCTCTGAATTAGGTAAAACTGCTTTTACTTTTTGTCTCCACAAAAGTGGGCTAAGCTACTATATGTGTATATATTAAACGTGGAGTCACCCTCTTTATCACTCCTCTGTCCCCTTCCCCCTAGTGGGGTATATTTTCAGGGTACCACCATTGGTATGGCCCCCATTATGAGCATGTGTACAGTGGAGCAGTCTGGAGGCATTGTCATGGTGAGTACAACCTGATCTGTTCCAATCCTGACCACCCTGATGCTTTTTTGTGGCATTTATTTTGTTCCGAGCTCAACTTCAAACTATCCAGATGCAGTATGTAAAGAAATGGTGTTAACCGTTTATTGAAAGAGTCAGACGAAAATATGATTATTATGACAGCAAAATCATGTACATTTATTCATCCGCACTGTCCCCACAGACTAAAGGTAGGGGAATTTGGGTTTGAGCTTTAACACAACACATTTCTCTGTTATTCAATGAGCAAAATGAGCTGTGTTCTGTTCCTGCTGTATCACTTAAATCCCAAATGAAATCACCAAGCATTTCTCAGTCAGCACACGCCAAGCAACTTCAACAAAAAGGTGTATGTTTTTCCCATTAATAGACATGATTTTCTTTTGACCAGGTTGAAAGGCTCGAAGCAGGATTAAAGAACCATGAGTTCAGTCACTGGGTCAAAGGATCAGATAATCCCCTTCATTTTCCAATATGTTGTTATCACTTCCACCCACATTTTCTCCACGTGTAAGTTACATTTTAAAGTGTTTTCATCGTTGGGTTCTAAACACTGAAGTGTCTGTAGACACAAATCCTGGAACCCTGCTAGAGTCGACCTAGAAGCCACACCTACTAGGTGATAAAATCACGATTCTGCCTTGCCCAACTTGATGCAAATCTGCTCTTTCATAGCATTTGTGGGGCCCTTGTTGTGTCACGCCTTGTTCCCTCTACACTACACCCCACCGCTCAAGTGAGCGCTCAGCTAGGTAGGGCAACTTTAACGCCTGCACACCACAAAAGTTTCTACTGAACCGAGACCAACAGGCGGAAAACATCTGTGAACCACTAACTCTTGCAACCTGTGGCCATATGAAGCACTGAGGGACATAGCTGAATTCGGGGCAGGCATAGAAATTCATCTGTTCAACTTTTGCATTAGCTATGGTTCACCGGTTGTAGCTAACTCGACCCGTGAAGTAATAGAGACACGCTCAAATGTGTTTCCCTGTTTAACTTCATATTTTACCAAGCATGCAAGGGACAAAAATGGACGCCCTCATTGCTGTAGGTCATTCTACGTAATTGTGTCTGCTAAATTTCCAAACTGTCAAATGTAAATGAATGCATTTTTTATTTTTTTCAATCCTCAGGCTATCAACATTGTATAACGCTCCCCAAATCCAAATGCCCCATAGCAGTGAAGGGGACGCTACTCTGCAAAGACGTTCTCTGTTATTATTAAGAATGTGATGGAAAATATTATAAATCTGGGTGTCATACCATCATGGCCACCTAATAATCTGTAGCTTTAAATTGGTTCATTTATCCCATCTCTTTCCTTCTATATAATAACTAGGTACTAATTGTTACACTGGAGAAGTGAAAATGTAAAAGTATGATTGGGGCTGGCTGGGTACCTGACTCTGATGAGCTTATAATGGAACTTACTGTGATCCTTTGTCTTCATGATGTACTTTTTGCAAGGACGTTTAATAACCACCTGTTGGACCTCCCAGAACTGTTTGCATTTCACTTCAAATCATCTGAAACACCTTAATTGCACACATGTGGACTTCCTTCAACTAATTACCTGATTCAGAAAGTGGGTTGTACCATGGCTCTTTCAGGTTTCGCAGCGAAGGGGGTGAATACTTCAGCAATCAATCATTTTCTGTCGTATGTTTGTAATTCATTTAGTACAAATAACAAATTGTATTTCTCACTTTAACAGTTGGGACCTTTTTGTTAATCAATGGCAAAAACTCCCGATTAAATCCAATCTGATTTCATGTTGTAACACAATCAAATGTGTCCAAGAGGAAAATACTTCTGAGAACTGCCATAACAGTCCATGCGAAGCCTTACACAAATTGCTCATTGTAGCTACAGTAGCTTTTGATGCGTCACGCAACGTTTCTTTTGTTGCTTTCTGTAGGACCACTCAGACAATCCCCTGGGAGCGGCTGTGACTTTAGCACATGAGCTGGGGCACAACTTTGGCATGAACCATGACACCCCAGAGCGGGGGTGTGGCTGCAGGATGGCCCTGGACCGTGGGGGTTGCATAATGACTCCCTCCACTGGGTGAGTCAATCAAACTGGACCATCTATATCAATGGGCTGTAAAACGGTTGTCTTAGTAAGCTATATTTGTGAAGACGACACAAAGGGATAACTGGTCATCCCAAGTTGTATGTCTTGCTGTTGGGCCAACATCTGCTCTCACATGATTGGCTTGATGATCCTCCTGTATCGATTGCACTATTCCAAAACTGAATGACGTCATACCAGATAGGTCTAAACTGTGTAACAAGTTACAAACTGCAGAGGTAACACTGCTCCACTCATTTGCCCAGAGCTTTTTACTTGCACAGCAATTGACCTGGAGTGTTTGAGATGTCCTCGGAGGTCAGTGAAGCTCTGCTTGACCCAGATCATCTATTAACTATCCGTGAAGTTTCATAGGCTATGCACTGACTACATAAACCCCAAACAACAATTAATTTCTTACGGTCCCATCCACTAAGCTATGGCACCCTAAATTGGAAAAAAAAGTCTATGTATGTTTGACGTCTTTCTTCAGTTCTGGCCCTAGACAATGTCATAATGCCTTTAAACACGACTCTCACCTCAGGTCGCAATCCCCTGCATTTTAACCACTTATATTTGTTCTATTCCCTATTTAGATCAGGTCTGTGTCTCATTTCAGTTGTGAGGTGTTGTTTGTCTTGAGTGCATCTTTACTAAGCCCATGGGTTTTGTTATAAAAAGTCTGATGACTTAGTGTCCTGACCTGTGCCTGCCTTTTCTGATCATCTGTTTTCTGGATCATCCCTTTGGTACTTCTGCAACTTCTACCTCCCCTACAACTATGTGCCAGCTACTCCTTGGGTTTTGTTGCGCTCAGCGCTTGTATTCAACCACCTCTCTGTTTCTCCGAGTGCATTCATTACAATATGATGAGTAACAAAGTATCCAAATTTAATATCAAGATAACTGATTGTTAGTGGCTTTGTATATTGTGTACTCATTTATCAGAGCAGTACGGGGTGGTTGATATTCTTCTAGAAGGGGGATTTTGAGGGAGAAGGGGTAGGGAGGTCTTTAATGGCCAGAGAGAAAAAAAATATGGTTTTATCACTAATTGACTGTGTTTCAAAACGTATTTAGTTTTTGAGGTTCCCCATCTGTTTTGTGAGTTCAGTAACAAAATATGTTTTCCAGGAATTCCATAGGTACATTAGGTGGACAAAGAAGAGTGTCAGCACTATATTCCTGTGTGTGAAGGCGGGGATGTGGGGCACTGCTAGCTAGATGCGTCTGTCCGCAATAAATCCACTAATGACATTATGCCATCATCAAAATAATGTAGTGAACACAGTATTGTCTTAAGTACTTCCTCTTCCTTCCTCTGAGGCCTCGTCATGTGAGTGTCTCTGTGTTAGGGATCAAATTGTCATGTTGATCACACCTGCTTAACATTGTGCTGTGCTAGGGCAGAGACATCAGTAATGTCAATGTTGTCAATGTGGCAACCAGATGGTCCACATTTCACAACTGTTAGTGTCCTGTGTATCATGACACTGCCCGGTCCGCTTAGGGAGAGGCAAGTGTGTGGGTTTGGGACTCAGGCATGCACTTTGGAAAATGAGCACCAATCACGGCAAGCATAGATGGACATGTAGACATTGTTTTCAAACAATATGGACTACTGCAAAAAAGAATTGCAAATGAGTAATTCTGTCTAGCTTTATCAAAGATCCCCAAAGCGTTTGATCCATAGTCACATCGGAAAACAGTCAAAGAGTAGACTACGACGACTCAATCCATTACAGTATTCTTTTTAATTGAGTTTTCAATTTCAAGACATGTACTGACTAGGGAAATGTTGGTTGAATCAACCTTGGCAAGTTCAGATATTCCCTCGAAACTCTGAAAATCCCTTTTCTCTCATTATTGTCTAACAGTTTAACTTTGCCTTTGACTCCCAAATTAGTTGTATACTTTAACAGCATGCAAATGAAGTTCCCATTCATTCCTAACCTTTTTTTAAACTCTTGTTAATAATCTATTCAGACAAAAAACCATCAGAGCTTGTAGAGGATTGATCATTATCCAATGTGAACAGAAGTTCCTATGTGTGTCTCATTGTTAATGTGTGAATGGTCATGTATCTTGCCGAGGGCTGAGTCCAACCTCCCAGCCTGAAGACAGTCAGGCTGCTCACAGATTCTCTCCCCGTTCCCAGCCTGGGATCTTGTGATAATACCGCTGCCGTGAGCGATGGACCATGTGACTGTTCCTTAGTAAACAGCAGTCAGATAAGGTGTACCCAGCACGTAATTTGAGATTTCACCCTTGGTCTGA
Source organism: Esox niger (assembly GCA_016801105.1). Taxonomy (NCBI): domain Eukaryota; kingdom Metazoa; phylum Chordata; class Actinopteri; order Esociformes; family Esocidae; genus Esox; species Esox niger. Next base: position 87,502 of record JACXGJ010000900.1, on the reverse strand, counting down.
TGGCAATTTGTTTTATCTGATGATGAGTCTGGGTCTACAGACAGAAGGATGTTTGGGATGGATTCCACAGCTGTTTGAGGGAGGGAAACGGGGAAAAAGAGGAAAGTATATGTCAGGTATATAGACAGATGGGTGCCCAAGCAGTGGAGTCTGTTATTGCCATCGAAATTGAAATGAAGTAATTTAGCTGCTTCCTGAGCGATTCATTCAAGGGCGCTTATTTAAAGGACACATCACTGCCTCCTGTTTGCAACTGTGGGTTCTAAGGAATGGGCGGTTGTCTGGTTCAGTTGATTCACAGCCTGTTGACGATCGTCGCTCTGGCTCAGGGCTTGCTGTGTTTTAACTGACCCTGGTCTCACCGTTGTCGTTGGAGCCAGGCCATGGAAAACACAGTAACATTATTCTCAATTATGTGCTCATAAAACAAGATAGCCAATGGACTGTAAAGGAAATCCGTCAAACCACCCTGATGTCAGAAAGTCTATGAATAAGCGAAATACATTATCCACCTAGAGAAAATAAAATGACCTTTTACCCAACAAGTAAACCAGCTGAAAACGGTGTACAGCAGAGTGGTCTGTGAGATCATTCTTTTGGTTGGTTGATATTACTAGACTGGAGCCAAGATGTTTTGTAGATTTCTTTGAGGGGTTTTTCATATTTTATTTTCTGGTCCAAAAGGGGTACAGTACAAATGTAATAATAAACATCAGTAAAGGTAAAACGAAGGAATCAACTCTTCATGTACTAAACACAAAACAACACACAGGAGAATAAAAAGTGTTTAATTTCAGACCACCATCCTGTGAGCTGTAGGGTAACCTCTAAAGGGAGAGGTTACCCCATAGCTAACGTTCACAAAAATAGGGCAACTCTGAAAACTAAGAGTTATCTCATGTTTTCTTTGTGCACCATTTTGTCCTCTCCCTCCATAGCAGGTTGTTCGACAACAGGTTGTTTATGTAGGGTAAGCCTGAGACTGTGTTCATAAGGTAGAGAGAAGCAAGACAATATTCCTTTGGATTTTTTTCTCTCCAGGATGCCATTCTCTTAAAATATGTGTACGACATTCAGTATTTAACAAAATTATATGTTAAGTATTGAAATGAATGCATCAGCCTCCTTCATCACTTTAAGAGTATGCTTGGCCTTTAAATGGATATCCCGAATTTGCTCCCATCTTGTGAACAATCAGCTGAATTAACACATTCAAACCAACGCTCAGACACTCTGCTGTAATTTAAAATTCTTAACAAATTTAAAAGTGATTTGGATGGTACACCATAAAGTGCTTGTTTTCTCACATTAAGAGAAATGGAGTGAACTGTGTAGAATTTTATCAACCAGGAAATACAAGAGAGATTTCTCTTGCCCCCATTTGCCATTGCTCGTTTGAGGAAAGGTTATTGGGTGTTTTAGTGATACCAGTGGAAGAGAGAGAGGGGTGTAGCTTCTTCATTTGTCAGAAGTACATTGTGGGCCTTCACTGGACCTGTAGAAATTATGCTTTAACATACTGGCCTTTTAATAAGTGCATACAGAAATAAGCATTTAATGTATTGAAGAATTGCTAGTTATGTTATCACAACATGTGTTTTGATAGATAATCTGTGTACAATGAATTTCAGGTAAGGCAATTCTATTTATACTTTATTAATCTGAGGTAATGCATTTTTTCTATGTTATACTCAATAATACATTCTAGAATATGTTTTTCATTTCAGCTGAAAGGCCACTGAGTACACGCAATCAATTAGGGTTAGTATATACAGCTAACCGTCTGTCTGATTATTAGTGTGTTTGCTGAATTTAAGGCATTTCTGAATTCAAGACGCACTATAATTAACATGAAGATTTCAGTATAGATGAGCTCCACAATACATTTTAGTTACTTTAGCATGAGTTGGACATGATGTGCAACAAATTGGTAAAGTTGGCCATATGTAGGTACAGTAGTTTAAAATACATCCGGCTTTGTTTGTGTGTATACAGTCCCATCCAAAAGTATTGGAACGGCAAGGCAAATTCCTTTGTTTTCGATGGTCACTGAAGACATTTGGGTTTAAGATTCAAAGATGAGTATGAAACAAATGGGTGGGTTCAAACAAAGGGTGGTATGTCGTGAGTTGTTTAACACATCTAGATGTGAATACCAGGAAATGAAAGCTGACATTTTGAACTCTCATACTAATCTTTTGATCTTAAACCCAAATGTCTTCATTGAACAACAAAAACAAAGGAATTTGCCTTGACGTTCCAATACTTTTGGAGGGGACTGTACATCATATACCACTGGATGCAATGCCTTTTGTTAGCCAGTCAAACAAACATGCCTCAATCTGAATTTATACTGTTTTGTTAACAAAAAGTCATTTTACCAATTTAATCTAAAACTGATTTTGTTCTCCCCGTTTCTTGGTTTACCGACCTTGTGCATCCTTAGAATGTGAGAGGCAGAGGAGCTGGCAGACAGGCAGTGAACCTTGTGTAGCTGTTGTGTTGGGGACATTCTTTACTCAGACTTGCTAATGGAGCCGAGGACAAGCTGCATCTAAATGACGTGATTATCACTGACGCTGCCAGCTGTAATCAGGGACAGGGCCGAGAGAGTGAAGAAGAGAGGGAGAAAGGAAGGAAGGAGAGGCTTTTTCTAGGCTAGATAAGAGCATTTTTATTTACAGCATTCTATTATAGGACAACAGTGGGAAAGGCTGGATGGCGAGAGAGTTGTGCTTGTCTTCTTTAGTTGGGAGATGTATTATGTATGTTTTACAATACATTATGACTCAAAAAGGGCTCTAAAAGTATTATTCTTACTGTAACCTGTTACCTTGCAAAGTCTTACCCCCAATACTGTTCGAACCATATTACATTTAGTGGAGAACAAATCCAGCAGGGTCGGTAATATAACTGGGCTCATATGTTCTGGGGAATATAGAGAATATTTGTGTTTTTTGGGTGATGTTTTTGGTAATGGGCAGGCTTGAATTTGGGGGTCCCCAATTCTTAGCTGGCAGACTGGACATGTGACAACACTACAAGCGGGTTGCACATCTGTTTAAAGGTCAGACTTGTCACTTCAATTCAGTTCAAGAGCAACTGGACTTTTCAATGTCCTGTGCAAAGTGCAAATACAGGCTGATGTTCTGCTCCCCCTCTTAGGAATGAAATTCTGCTGTAGTCTCCTCACTAAAAACCTCCACTGACAGCCCAGATCCATGCCAGCCACCTATCCTCCTTGGCATTGGCTCAGACACTGAACCAATCGGCTCCTTGTTTGACTTGTTCAGACTGACAACACTCTTCTAGGCAGCCTGTTTTAGGCCCCCTGTTGTAGGCTCGATTCAGTGAAACGCTACTGTTGGTCACCTGTTTTTGCAGCTCAAACTCTGCCTCAGCACAACATTGTCATACCATGTCTGTGTGAATGTGATACTTCAACTTGCGTGACTCAAGCACATCTAGTCTCAAGTCCTCCATGTCAGAAATCAACAGAGATTTGCTAGTCCATGTATTGTTTTTGCGGTGGAGGAGACATGGTACATTTGCAACCGGCAAATGACTGCGGCAAACATTTCCAAAGATTTCCGAGAATAAATATTTCTCATGAGTCAAACCAGCTAACGAAAGAGCAGATCATATCAATGTTAGGTTTTCTCGCTGTGTTGCCTGGCATTGAAGGCTGTTGGTATCTGATCCTCTGGGAGTACAAAAGAGGTTTTCTGTCATTTTGCCACTGCTCGAAGGAAGATGTGAATGCCCATTTATCTTATGAGCAATCAAAGCATGATCCGAATATGAATTAGGTTCTACATAATCTAAGGCATTTATGAAGAAACTTATTTACTAGTGAAAAAAAAACAGTTTCCGTTCAAACTGACCATTAATTAGGCAATTAAAGATGACTAGGTTTAAAATGGATGACGCAAATACCCCAACGCCTCCCAGTCCAGATTACATCCAAATTGCTTGGCTGCACTTGGCAGAAAACCTACGGTATTTATAATAATGCTATCCACTGAAATAGTTCCTTTTAATATAATTTCCTGGACGGCCCAGCCCACACGTGGCATCAGCTGCAACCACAGTCACAGAGAGGCATTGTGGGGTTCACATTCCGCAGTGGTTTTCTTGAAGGGGACTGGAGTGCAGAGGCCAGTTGAATGGCCTGGGGCACCTGTGTTTTCATTTGTTACGGACATTATGGTTGGATGCAGACTACTGATTTGTTTGCTAGTGGAGTTAAAGAATAATATCACTATGTTGCCGCTTGGTGTTCAATGGTTTCTCAGCCTCAAATTATCTAAGACATTTTCTTCATGGCCAAAGCAACTTTTTGTAACATCCAAACAATCTTCATTTAAACATGCTCACACCCCAACATTAATTTTATAGAATGTGTTTGTATGGTTTATGTGTTGTGCATCTAGAAAAAAAACTAACATGCCAATAGAAAAAGAAAAACAAGTCATTTAGTGAGGACTCATTTATTATGAAGTTGTAAAATTATGAAATTTTGCATAGTCAGCCTGGGTTTTACTCCATGTGGGTCCTGAGGCGCCACTACTCTGGAGTGTTTTCAGCATCAGGCATGATATATACAAGGGCCTGCTCATTTGCTTGGTGTAGGTAACCTTGTTGACATTTGCTTTGGATCTCCCCAGGAGTGCAACAATGCTCTATAGTTAGTAAGCCCTGTTTTTCTCGTGTTAACACATTTAGAGGAAGTGGATTAAAGGAGCAGACACAGTTGTTTTAGAAATAATGGATAGACTTTGGAAGACAACATGATATGTATTCCCAGGGTGGAGTTCTGAGTGAGAGTCCAGCTTGTTTCTCCTCTGTGGTAGGGAGGAAGCATAATGTTTTCTGGCTGGCTCCACTTGCAACTAGCAAGCCCACTAAAGAGTGAACTGACAACAATGCAGTATCAATAGTTATGGCTGCCAAATTCTGCCTTGGCTGAGATGAGGCATAGATTCCCTGACAAATCCAATGCCATATTTAGCTGCAGCCCATCTCTGTGTAATGTCATGTTAAAAAGGTGATTACGTCTAAGGACAGGCTTAGATTCAAACCTTTTAGTCCAATGACTCTACTGTACAGGTATTTTTATTTGAGCAACTTCCTTTAATGGTAAACTTTTTTTTTTTACTGGTACTCCTTGAAAATCAAACCCACAGTCTTAGAATTTCTAGCGCAGTGTCCTATCAACTGAGCTACACAGGACCTCTTTTTGAAGCAGTCATGTCGGATGGCAGGGTTTCTGAAATTTCATGCCAGCCATCACCCACCTGGCCAACTAGTTTGGACCAGACTAGCTTCTACCTTTTGATCTTCTGCTTGCCTTAAGGAGGCTTTTCAAAATGTCACCTTTCCAAATGCTATATCCCATCATGACCAATAACACCTACCTATAGCATCAATAGTCAATTGGTTTGACGCAATAATTTGCCGGCTTTACATAGTAAAGGCTCCCTTTCCAGTGCTTTTCATGACAGTTTCATTTTTTAGGTGCCCCAGCTGACAGCCTTCTTGTTCCTGTATTTTGGCCATTATGGTGACTTCCGCATCAGCAGATGGTTTCGACAGGGAAAGGAGATGAGGGTATGTTTCTGAGACTTCCATTGTTGTGTCAATAGAATAGATGTGTGGGTGCCCAATGGTTCATTACACACTCAACACTTCCTCTCAGATAAATGGAAGGCACAATAGGCCTCACTCCATAGCGTGACCATGGGCTGAGTATGGTTGAGGCCCATATGTTTCTCTTGTTTGCTCAAAGTATCTTGCACTTGAGAGCACATAGCCATGTTTTATGTATCCAAATCAACCTTGGTTGGTTCTTTCCCATCTTAACCCTGTCACGTCTTCTTGGGCTGTGAAGGCAAGGCTGGTTTTGGAAGCTTGTTTCTCAATTTTCTTTTTGGGGAGGGGGGTGCTTTACCTTCCGCCAAGCTTATTTAGGGAGACCCACACCAGATGCCCTGGCCTTTTTTTGTTCTTTGGCGACCCCACCTGGTCGCGCTCAGAAGGTATTCAGCAGCCCTGCTCGAAAGGGTCATGGCAATAACCTACGCCCAGTGTAATGCAGGCCCTGAATGGGGACCCTTTCTGTTCCCGAACCCTCCTCGGTTAGCCTGCCGGAATGTTCACACCCCCCACACTTTCCATTTTCATTGGTGTGAACGCATCATAGGAAACCCTTTTCCACAAGTGGGCCCTCGTCAGCCGTGTGCAGCGAGTTTGAAATGTGTGACATTCTACAAACAACTAACATTTTCTTTTTATTGTCTGCCTGTGGTGACCAGTGGTGCAACAGCCACCAATTATATTGTCGCAGGGCTGTGAACTTCAGTTGGCTGTAAGTCTCCTTTCAGCCTAAGGCACAGGTCCTTGGGATAAAGTTTATTCCTCTCATTAGGACACAGGTGATTTGAGTAGTATTCATTCGGGGGTCCTCTTTTGCTTAGTGCAAACGACGCTTTGTGTTTCTTGAAAGGGATGTAACAGAGAGTCTAGTTTTTTGCTTGCTGTCTTCTAACAGCTGCTATTTTAGTGTCATCCAGGTTGCGCACATTCCTCAGACTCCTGAGATAACAGAACATTTGTGTTTTAAGTCAAATTGGCTAGGAATCCAATTTCAGTGCAGGCACATCCCTCAACAGGAGAGCTTGGTCTATGTGACGTGCTCAGGGGATTGGTGATTGTGTCACTGTTAGAGTGCTATGCTAGCAGTGTAGCTAGGACTTCTTTCCATTACTCTAACAACAACATGTTTTGATGTAGCCCGTCATCAGGACCATTTAATTATATCCTTCTATTTTCACAGTGCTTAGTTGGGACACTCTTACCCATTCAAGTGAATGTGGTTAGGGTTAGTTGTCTATATTTCAAATACACAAAGTCGCATTTGTGCTACCAATTTGAAATGTATATTATTTATTATATCATGATCAATACAAATATTGAAACACAAGGTAAAAGAATATCATATTATTGTTGAAGACACACAGACACTGAGAGACATTAGTAATTCTCTCATTGACTTCTTCAGAAGCCTGTTTCTTCCAATGGTTCTCATTATCCATTCTTCTCTTTGATTGAAGGATCAATATTCATGAAATTAAGCATGTTTACTTTATCTTTAAAACTTTTTTTATCTTTGTGCTTATGAAAGGTGATGTGTCTAATCTAATGCTGAAAGAGCATCAAATGCTAAGGCCTCATAACAGAACTAGTTAGAATCCTTTTAAGCTTAGCTCTAACTTGGTAATACATACACTTACGAGTTCATATACAGGGCTTTATCTTAAATATGTCAATAATGACATATTTCTAGACCAAAACAGCCTTTTTATTGAACGCCAGGAGCCTGCTACTGGTTGTGGCCTTACCACAGGACTGTGTCCACAGCAGATGTAACAGCATATAGCAACACTACACTCAACATATTTTTACCTTCTCTGTTCTTCAGCTACCCTTTTCCTACAGTGTTCAGCACCTGCAGTAAGAAGGACCTGGCTGCCAGTCTGGAGAAAGGAGTGGGGATGTGTCTATACAACATGCCTGAAGTCAAGGTGCTCTACGGGGGACAAAAGTGTGGGAACGGATACGTTGAGGAGGGGGAGGAGTGTGACTGTGGGGAGCAGGAGGTACAGTAACAACAACAAAGAATCATTTTTGTATATCAGCAAATACTTTCACTTTTTTACCCCTACAATCTGATTCCGAATCGTATTCGCAGCAACGACCTGGGAGCAATTAGGGTTAACTGCCTAGTCAGAAGGAAAGATTATTCTACTTGATGACTCAAGGATTCAGCCAACCACTCTGTTATCTGTAAGATGCTCTTACCATTACCTGTCATCCCCTACCATCCACAGAAAAAAGATAAATCAATTCAGCATATGAACAAGTCATGAAAACAGAAGAGTAGTAAATGACACATTCTAACTACAATCACCCATTAAAAGACAGTGCCAGAGCAAAGCGTAAGCAAGTGAAAACATTTGCATTAGTGTAGTTGCATGCCATGCTGTCAACATTACCGGGTAGCTAGCCAGCTTCTCTTCATTTGGAGAAGTCCTGCCTCTCTTCCTGGGAAGCGCATGTCTTCCCCTGCCACCCAGAGACCCGGGAAATCTACTCTGATTTCTTCCTGGAAGTTGTGGAAAACAGGGTGACACTGCAACAGCAATTCATGCAACGATAGCCGAAAAGGCGCGTTGGATTGGAAGACAGCTCAGTAGCCCGCTCCAGCAATCAAAGCAAGTTGGTGGTGAGAAGGAATAAGTAGCATTTTCATCAAAGGTGTGAAGACTGTTGAAATGGGCTGTACACTCCTTCCACCACATTTCACAGATTGTGCTATTCTGGTTTTTCTCCCCATGCTTGTCGTTTCATCACTCTAGTACATATTTTGTCTTTGTCTCATCTGTCCACACAATGTTATTCTAGAACTCCTTAAATACATTTTAGACAACCTGGTAGGTTGCCTGATCTGTAGGATATTTTTCTTCATTATGGTCAGCATTCTTTGGGCATCCACTACAGAGATTGGCCTTGGTCTACTAGGTAGTTTGCCATTGCTTGCATTCACTCTTTGGTCCTTGTCAGATGATTCAAAATGCAAATACAAACCTAAAATCAAGACAAGAAACTGACCACTCTCTTGTACATTCAATAATGACCCAAACAAACAGTGCCATTGTCTAAATACTTGTGTCTAGATACAATATATCAGGGCAATGTGCAAAACCTGATGTAATTTTTAAATGCTTTCTCCAATATGAATGAAAATACCCTAAAAATAAAAACGGTACTTTATCCCCATCCTCACTGTGTTGTTTCAAGTCTAAAGTGTCAAAATTCATTGCCACTAGCCAGATCCTACTGGACTGCACAGTATAAGAACTAAAAAGTAGACTGTTAATACCCTACACCCCTTTCATGTAATTCTAATTGACTTTGATGGTCCTCAAGTACTCATCGCTTAACCTGCAAATCCTTGATATGCATGCCATTACCATTTCCCAAGCAAGCTGAACAGGTTAAGGTGATTTAGGGGACACTTCATGTACAAAGGTATAGTGCAAAGGGATGGATTATATATATATATTATTTTTGCAAAACCATAAAATATGAATCTGATTATCATCCCCAGCAACCTTTCAGCATTCTATTCTCTTTCTTCCTAGGAAACATTGAAATGTCGTAATTTAAAGTGGCAGTAGAGCAATTTTTGGACTAGAGCTAGCTTACAACCATGGACTAGAGCTAGCTTACAACCATGGACTAGAGCTAGCTTACAACCATGGACTAGAGCTAGCTTACAACCATGGCAGCTGTTCTCCTATCCCACAGAACATAAGAAATCCCTCCGGCACTGTGCTTAGTTGTTCGTCTTCTAACAGAACACCATGAAAGCAGATCATGACCCAATATGAGGGGGTTGTTGTTGTTGCTGATATTGTTCTTGTCTATAGGACAACGGGATGTTTGGAAATGCCAATGGGGAGCCTTCTGATGAATGTGCAGACATTGGAACTCTCTTAGCGTACCCATTACATCGTGCACCTACGTAATCATCTCACTCTCTGTAGACAAATCCGCTCTTCTCCAGACTTCAGGCCATTAATTTAATGCTTTAATGCCAGCTGGCTGGTTAGGCATACTTCAGTTCTATTTGCTGTTGTGTGATCCAGTTATGTCAACCTGAGGGCTGGTGTGGTTGTGGGCCATAGGCCCAGTTGGATTGGAAGAGGAAAGCATTGCCCTCTCCACATGAACAGTTGCAAACCTCATGCCAAAGCTGCACAGTGACCTCATAATACCCTGTCAACTGAAGAGCAGCTCTAGTCCACCAGTATCGATACCTCGTCTACGCACCAGGGGTTTCAATTCCGTCCTGTGCTGTTTATCATATTCACCTTCTACTTCTACTAATTTCTCCCTCCAAAACCTAGTTTACAGTCATTTTCATTCAGTCACCTGTTCATCCACTCTTAAACAACTCTGCACTACACTTCTCCAGTTCTGTCTTCCCATGTGGCCACCACTCCTTTGGCTTCTGGTTCTTTCAGGGATTCGCCAGCATACCGGGGCCTACAAGGCTTACTAACCTCTGCTCACCACAGCCCACTAGACTACTTTACAGCGTCCTTGCCCTTCCCTGTTCTAACATCTGTTCCAAACTAATGGTGTTAACTCACCGAAGCTGAGTTAAATCTTTCTTTCTCAATCTGACCTACAGAAGAAAAAACCCAAACGTCCAAACATATCTGTCAAACATCAAGTCTGAAGATAAATGATCTCATTTACATGTATCCCGGCCAGAGGATGGCCTTTCTGCTTATTCTGTTTTGTTGGGTCTCTCACCGACAGGGTTAAGGGGCTGCAGTGTAGGACTCCAAGGCGGACAGTTGGCTTGCTCTCCATGACCCGAATGACTAATTCTACACGATCCCAGCAACAACAGCTGGGAGTTGGTGGTCCAGAGCAGTAATCGGGTCCATGTGATATGTCGTTTTGTGTCTCAGGAATGCATGAACCCCTGCTGTAACGCAACCACCTGCACCCTGAAAGGAGATGCCGTGTGTGCCCACGGGCAGTGCTGTGAGGACTGCAGGGTAGGATTCACCTGTCCTTTCTTCCCTCCCTCTCTCCAACCATCTTTCCTCTAGCACTTTGTCTCTTTCCCCCTCTTTGAAACAACAAAAACTGTATCTCAATTCTCCCTGCGTCCGTGACTGGTGTTAAGTAAGCAAGCGTTCGGACATAAGACATTTGGCCTTTTTTTTTTCCAGGTACTTTTTGTCATTGTGGTCTGTGTTTGCATGTGCATTCCTTTTATTGTGGCCATTCCGCAGCTGAAGCCAGCTGGCACGCCGTGTCGAGAGTCCAGTAACTCCTGTGATCTGCCAGAGTTCTGTACCGGCGCCAACCCCCACTGCCCTGCCAACTTGTACCTGCATGACGGACACGCCTGCCAAAACACGGATGGATACTGCTACAATGGTATCTGCCAGGCCCATGAGCAGCAGTGCATTACGCTATGGGGACCAGGTCAGTAGATGGCCCTGCCACCGTCTTGAATGGTATTACCTAGCTGTCTTTTTCTTTATTTCTTCTGTTTATGTGTTTCTCTATTTCTATCAATGTCTTTCTTTTGTAGGAGCTAAACCTGCCCCGGGGATCTGCTTTGAGAGGGTTAACTCAGCAGGAGATCCTTATGGGAACTGTGGGAAGGATTCCAAAGGATTGTTTGCCAAATGTGAAGCCCGGTAAGAAAGACTGAGCAGGTGTTGTGGTTTTTGTCATGTCTGTTGCTATCGAAATGAAAAGAGATGGCTAAAAAGACAAACTAATTTAAAGTATATATTTTTTTAATTGGTTTTCTCAACAGCGCTGTGGTACATAAATGGGAGAACTATTTTAGGAAGAATAATATAGACAAAAAAGTAGTTGGAGAGCATAAAGGCTAATTTTGTGTACATGAATCACTTTTAATCTCTTCTTGTCAGGTAATTGTTCGTTGGAGATGTCTCTAATCAAGCATTTGTAATGTCTTTTATGACTGGAGGACTGAGGGGAAAATTTTAAGGATGAGAAAAATGCTGTCAAGTTGTCTTTCATCTTTGTTTCTAATTGCGCTAGTCTCACATTACCAGACTATACAATAAGGATGTGTAGGCTTGTTTACGTTTATCATGCATGGACTTCTTCCTGCCACCGGTTGTCAGCAGCACAGGGCATGGTCTGCATGTGTTTTCACACCCTTTTTTCTGTCCATTCAACTATACACGTCAGAGATTCTCAGTGTGTGCAATGTGCCTTTCTTTACACAGAGATGCAAAGTGTGGTAAAATTCAGTGTCAAGGAGGGGCTAACCGCCCTGTGATTGGCACCAATGCCGTCTCCATAGAAACCAACATCCCTCTTCAGGAAGGTGGGAGGATCCTGTGTCGGGGAACCCATGTCTACCTGGGGGATGACATGCCCGACCCTGGACTGGTTCTAGCAGGCACCAAGTGTGCGGAGGGCATGGTGAGCAACTCTGCAAATACTTCTGGTTGTTGCTTGCTCTTTGGGGTTTTAAGCTGGGTATCTACGGTATATCAGCACTTTGAGATAACTGCCCGTGTAAAAAGGACTTCATAAAATGCCTTTTTTGATTGATTGTGTGAGAATTCTGTAGGATGCTGTGCCAGTTATCAAGCTGAAGTATAGAGGGACCGTTATCACAAATGCAGATCCCAGTGCCAACTTTTTGGTTAAATCTCACAGCATCAATCAGTGTTATTACTTGCCATAAATCAATTTGGACTAAACTGTTCTTAGACGATATGCTTTCCATTCAATAATTAGCATCACATTTGAAGTATTAGAGTGCCGAACATCTGTTGGATTTATTCAGGGTGACCTTCTACACTCCATAGATTTGTCTGAATCGTCAGTGCCAGAATGTCACCGTGTTTGGAGTGCACCAGTGCTCAGGGAAGTGCAGTGGAAGAGGGGTAAGTACTCAGTGTGAGAGGGTGGATTTTCATTTTGAATATCTAGAATGCAGTGACTTGTGTAATTTCAGCTAAACATTCTTCTCATTGCACACAGTAGAAAAGTACCGTAGGTCCTTTACTTCCCCAAACTCCAGCATAGTCTGTGTATACACTGTAAGTAAGGGCTACATTTTCAGAGCCTCAGAGAGGTTGTATCAGTCTAATTTAATGGCGGCATTTGACCGAAGATCTCAGGTCTGGCTGTCACATTTACTTTTGTAAAATGCAGACGTTCCTCCTGAACACATCGATTACTTCGCTGACAGGTCTAACCTTGAAATGATTGCACTGGGTCCCCTGGATTTTTATCAATAAGCTCTGTGACTGTAACCCTGGTCTTCCCTAAGCTGAAAGAAGAAAATACCATTCATCATCAAAAAACTCACTGCTGTAAGAATTCATATGCATAGAGAAGCCTTTTATGTTGTATTCACTTTGTTGTTTTGTTGAATGAATGAATAAATTATGAACAATAACCGAAACATGGGTGAGAATTGGATACAGAAGGGCTGCCCAACCAGGTTCCTGGAGAGCTACGGACCTGTAGGTTTTCTCTCCGGTCCTAATTTAACACACTTGATTTGAGCAATTAGCTGGATGAAAAGCAGAATCAGTTTAGTCACAACTGGGCTGTAGGAGAACACACCGGATGGTAGTAAAAGCATGACCAGGGTTGGGCAGCCCTAGCTTGCCGTGACTGGCTTTAAAAGTAGTGCATGAATGCATCACCGTTATCTGAGCTGAAAATCAGACACAGGATCAGAGCTGGAGTAAAACAAGAAACTAGGCAAGCCTAGTTTAGCCGACCTTCAAGAGAAAGTGTTGCTATCTCAAGATTTGAACCCAGGTTGCCCACGTGAAAGCTGTGTCGTTAACCACTGAACTACGGAGCTGTACGTCTGCTGGCTGTCAGTATAGCATCTTGTCTATACTGACTCCAGCATCTGGATATCCCGAAAAAATCCTCTTTTGTGAATGGCATTGATACAGTTTAACTGACTAACGTTTCTCACTAAGTTTACACCCACCACAAATATCGTCTAAATATGCCAGTTTTAACAGTGTATTAGCCAGTAGTAAGCTTTACCGGTATCTACTAACTTACTGGAATACATGTAAGAATTGAGCAAATCAGCCAAAGCAATATGATTTCATGGCATAAGAACATACTGTATTTCTTTCTTTCATGGCAAAACAACTTTTTACTTTCATTTGTGAATGGAATTAATACAATAACTATCAATAAAGGCGAGGATAACTAACTTTCCCATCAAGTGAAAAGACGAGAGAATCATGGAATTTACCAGAAATAATGAATAAATGTCATTGCTCTCAATAGATTCGAACTTAGGTTTTCCATAAGAGGAGCTGAGGAGCACTGTCTTTAATTTAACCACTAGGCTACGGCAATACATGCTTCAGCAGTTGCTCGACTAATCTGACGATTGTTTTCAACTTTAAAAAAAAGTTTACCACCAACACAAATAATGTCTATGAACTGTATGGCTTTTGCCATTGGCCGTTTTAACAGCTTATTAGCCAGAAATAGGCTTTCTAGATCCACTAACATCCTAGGAATAATCATAAGAATTGAGTAAGTGCTAGCGCGACTGAAAATGAACTAATCCATGCCAGAAACAGAACCAATATAGCCGTATACAGTTTCAGGTTTCTGCTTTAGCCAGCAAAGTTTTAGTCAATGCTGAATAATTCACAATGTGTACTTCGTTTCGCCTGCGAGGAGATAGGAACACAGAACCTATAGTTCATGAGTCCGCTTCTATAACCATTACACTATTTTAAAGGATCAGTCATTCAGTCAATGAGTCAGTGACATTCGCTCTTCTTAGTCGGCTCCGCTTACGCAGTCCGGCAGAAATTGACTTTGTTTACTGTCATATATTTTTTTTACTACCTTAGGTCACTTACTATTTTCAGAGCCATATGATGAGACAAATATAAACAACCCTGATAGTCTGTGTGCATCTACATGGATCTGTGCAGGATTGTGTTTACAGGTGTACTGTGTCCTACTCTTTAGGGGCTCTTAAGTGTTTCCTTACCACCCCTGAGTCCAAAACACACACAGTAGGGAGTGTCAGTAACTCTGAGGCAGGGCAAGTTCTATCCAGTTTGGGACCAGATTCAATCTGGAACACTCTTAGCCACAGGTCTCCCTGTGGCTGACAGCTGGACTCCTTTACATCGCTAGGGAATCCTTTTGGATCTTTCCTTGGCTCTGAAAACTGTGTTTTGGATGGGCACATGTTTTCTCCATTCTTTACACTACCCATTCAATAGCACCTGCTACAGAAATCAGATGGGCCTGACAGAACAACTAGGTTTATTTGTACAGGTAATCCAAGCATTTCAGATGTGAGGATCCTATTTAAAACACTGCCTTTTCCAAGGAAACGCAGGACCCCATCAGATTTCTGCATCCCTTATTTAATGTGTGTCACTGGTAATTGCGATGTGTCAACCCGGTCATTCTGGCTGTTTTGCCTTGTGAACCAAAGTCCTGGAGGCCAAGCACACAAATATTCCTGCACCCTGACCAGTGTGTTGTATTGTACAAGTGAAGAAAAATACCCATTGTATGTTGTGATTTTAGGTGTGTAACAACAAGAAGAACTGCCATTGTGAAGCACACTGGGCCCCGCCCTTCTGTGACAGGGCAGGGTTTGGAGGAAGTCTTGACAGTGGACCAATGAGACTGGCAGGTACAGGATTCTCCTCCCTCTTAAAACTGTGCTAAATGTACCTTCTTTTTCACTAATGGGGCTGCAAAGTTTGTTTGGGATTTAATCGGTTAATACTTTAGCTGTACCTTCTTTGAAGCTTTATTGATGCATCCAAACTTGCAGACAGACCTACAGTGAAGGAAGAAAGTATTTGTTCTCCTGCTGATTTTGTATGTTTGCCCCCTGACAAATAAATAATTAGTCTATAATTTTAATGGAAGGTTTATTTTAAAAGTGAGAGACAAAATAACAAAAAAAAACCTGAAAAACACACGTCAAAAATGTAATAAATTGATTAGCATTTTAATGAGGGAAATAAGTATTTGATCCCCTCTCAATCAGAAAGATTTCTGGCACCCAGGTATCTTTTATACAGGTAACAAGCTGAGATTAGGGCACACTCTTATAGGGACACCTTTTCACAGAAGCAATCAATCAGATTCCAAACTGTCCACTATAGCCAAGACCAAAGAGCTGTCCAAGGATGTCAGGGACAAGATTGTAGACCTACACAAGGCTGGAATGGGCTACAAGACCGTTGCCAAGCAGCTTGGTGAGAAGGTGACAAGGGTTGGTGCGATTATTCGCAAATGGAAGAAACACAAAAGAACTGTCAATCTCCCTCGGTCTGGGGCTGCATGCAACACCTCACCTTGTGGAGTTACAATTATCATGAGAATGGTCAGGAATCGGCCCAGAACTACACAGGAGGATCTTGTCAATGATCTCAAGGCAGCAGGGACCATAGTCACCAATATAACAATGGGTAACACGCTAGGCCGCGAAGGACTGAAATCCTGCAGTGCCCGCAAGGTCCCCCTGCTCAAGAAAGCACATGTACAGACCCGTCTGAAGTTAGCCAACGAACATGATAACTGGGTGAAAATGCTGTGGTCAGATGAGACCAAAATGTTGCTCTTTGGCATCAACTCAACTCGCCCTGTTTGATGGAGAATGCTGCCTACGACCCCAAGAACACCATCCCCAAACATCAAAAAAAAAAACGTCAAACATTTTGCTTTGGGGGGGGGTTTCTGCTAAGGGGACAGGACAACTTCACGGCATCAAAGGGACAATGGACGTAGTCATGTACTGTCAAATCTTTGGTGAGAACCCCCTTCCCTCAGCCAAGGCATTGAAAATGGGTCATGGATGGGTATTCCTGCACGACAATGACTCAAAACACACAGCCAAGGAAACAAAGGAGTGGCTAAAGAAGAAGCACATTAAGGTCCTGAAGTGGCCTAGCCAGTCTCCAGATTTGAATCCCATAGAATATATGTGGAGGGAGATGAAGGTTCAAGTTACCAAACGTCAGCCTCAAAACCTTAATGACTTGAAGATCTGCAAAGAGTAGTGGGACAAAATCCCTCCTGAGATGTGTGCAAACCTGGTGGCCAACTACACGAGATGTCTGACCTGTGATTGGCAACAAGGGTTTTGCCACCAAGTACTAAGTCATGATTTGCAGAGGGGTCGAATACTTATTTCCCTCTATTAAATGCAAATCAATTCATCAGATCTTTGACCTGCGTTTTCTGGATTTTTTTATTGTTATTCTGTCTCTCACTGTACGACTGATCATTTCTTTGTCAGTGGACAAACGTGCAAAATCAGCAAGGGATCAAATACTTTTTTCCCTCACTGTAGCTTAGCCAGACTTATCCAGTCATGATACTTTTTGTAACAATTACCTTATACAATGAAGAAAAAACTCCCTTAAAAGTGTGTGGTGTAAAAAAAATGTATGAAACTCCTGAGGCCCTGGCTCAACAAAGCAATCCTTCAAGGTGGTGTTGTCTTTCTGTCGGCATTGTATGACCCAAAAAATATATTCCTACATATTTACTTTAGATAACTACTTATTTTTAAGTTCTACTATTTGGATTCTAAAAGTAACATATAAAAAAACATTATTTAATATAATAATTGTTACCTTCGGTTACCATCACGATAGCACACCAAACTAATTTCACATTCCCTGACATTGATATGACAAGTTACATCACACACGTCAAGTCATTAAGATACTGTCCATCCTGTAGCACTGCAATGGTCACATAAAGAGGAAATGCATGCTGTGTCTTGTGTCTAATGAAGGCAACCTTTTTAAGGCCATAAGATATAATATAGATTGTCTTCCTGGCTAATTCCAATGTAACCAACCTGCCCTCTGCAACCCAACAACTACTGACTTGTTATACATAACACGACTGTAATAGTTTTCATTTGTCATAGACAAATATACTTACTGGAAAAATACATGATTACACATGCTTGACTATATTTTTTGTAACAACATGATTATTTGAATAACGTATAAGACTATTTTTGGTGTGATGTCTCAGAGTTAGTTTGTGCTTTGTGTTTTTGGAAGGTAACACTATTGCTTATAACTTCATACATTAAAACTAGAAACATTCCACCCTGGACATTCTTGAGCAGAAGGAAGTCATGATGGAAGTATTGAGCGTATCACTAAACATCTGCTGTGTGTCTGTCCTGTTTGTGCTGTACTGTAGATGTCCACGTGTGTGTATTAATGTGCATGTTGTCACATATGACGTCAGCTGACAGCAGGGTGGTCGCTATGGCAATTCTGGCCACCCTCCTCAGCCTAATGGGTGCTGGATCCCTGGTGTTCCTCAAAAGGAAGACTCTACTACGTCTGCTCTTCGCCAACAAAAAGACCACCATGCAGAAACTGAGGTAGAGAAAGGCACCTCCGCTCACTCGTATGTTAAGTTCTACGGTTTGCATTTTAAGATATTCTACTTGTATGTAAATGCTTCCTTAGTCCTCCTGCATCCTTAGTAATACTGTATGTACATAGTATTAGATTAGCAGTAGTTGAAATGTTACCCCTCTGTCCTAAAAGATCGGTTGGGTCGCCAAGACCATCCAGCCCTAGCCAAACCCAGTCGATGTACAGTCCCCAACACAAACCCCCCACAAAGCCTCCATGTGGCAGCATGTACAAGGTGGGTATCTTTCTGATGTTGTTTAAGGGCAGCATTTCTTTTTATCCTGATAGTGATATCAGTGGGAAAAAATGATTTAGCCAAGAAATATTACAAATGTATTGTTGACAAATCTATTGCAATCATACTTTATTGCAACATGACATGGAATCAACTTGGACTGGAACAGTCCATGCTTATCGGAACCTATTAATTCTAGACTTTTGTCCAAACAAGTTGACGGCATAGCGAATAATTGATTTAGTTTCAGCATCTCTCCCTTGAAGAAATATTAATGAAGCCAGTATTCCCAGCAAAATGCGCAAGAAACTTGAATTGATAGCCTGCAGCTTTTAAATGAAATGGTAATCATGGTGCAGTGTCATTATAGGGCAGTGTATAATGGTTCTGCCTGAGATTTAAAAAAAGCTTTTGTGTACAGAGACACAGGATAACAGTGATTGAAGCGTAGGAGGCAAATTGGGGTGGACTTGTTTGAATTAATAAGCATTATATGAGATGTGTGTATTGCATTCAAACAGCCACAGCCAGGTCTCATGGAAAACAGCTGGAGTGCATCAGTAGGGTCAGAGCTTAGGGTTAACAATTAGCTGGGTTGGGCAGAGGAAGCTGCTTAAGCCAGTTACAGAACGTCTACATCACAAGTATGTTGTCACCCTGTCAGTATGACCGGCTCCTCAGTATAACTGTTCAGTATATCTTCTTAACCACTCCTGAGTGCTTTTTAATATGGGATTGTGGTTACAGTCTCCAGTGGAACATAAGAATCTAAAACAGCTGATTCACATTTCCACTCTCTGCAGGTCAGCTGGCGTCGTTACAGTTCATGGCACTTTAGCCAGTGCAGCAACCTCAGATGCAATTATGATCATTATTGAGAAATGACAGCTGTTTTGGACCCAATCTGGTGCTGGCTTTGACCATTTTAATGTGTACATTCACTTTATCGTCAGCCGGTGACACCTGTTAATACATATCAAATGTAGTTCTGGTCTTTTTTTTTATGTCTCCAAAAGGAAATAGGCTGAATGAATTGAAACAAGCAGTATAAGACCAACATAATAGTTTAAGTTCTGATGAAAACATGTTCTCTACTTCCCTCCATCCCTACAGCCATCCTACCTGAGCTCAGAGCCTCTCCTTCCTCGGCAGGTTTTCCGTTCCCACAGTTTGCTGCAGCTTCCCCACTGCCAGCCCATCCACATCAGCCATCCCATGCCTGTCTCCCTCAGTGTGGGACAGCAGCCCCTGGCATCAGCACCAGCACCACCCCACCACAGTGCCCTGCTGGCCCGCTCCGCCCTAACCCCTCTTCGGTCAGCGCCGTTCCGCAGTCCACCAAGACAGCGGCTGGGCAGGATGGACCAGGTTAGCGGACCACATTAGAAATGCAAATATCCATTTCATTTCTTGTTTGGGAGTTTTCTTTGTAACTCAGCTTGGAATGGCATAAAAAAGTAACAAAATATATTTCACATGGACAATGGGAATATACTAATGCCCGCGCTTACTTATTCAAGGCACACCTGCCTTGGATCCTGTTATCCAAACTACAGTGCAAAATGGATATGTTATGGACGTAAAAAGTAAATGATATGTTGCCATAACCATTGGAATGCATAGTTAAGCCAAGCTCAACCAGTAAAGGATTCTATACAAAAGCACTTTATCCTTACAGTTCTCCATGTTCTCCACAAATCCTGTTTTGTGCTGAGTCAGCAGGGCTGTGTGTATATATTTCTGCTCAGAGCTCAGACAACTGATCTGTATGCAGTATGTCAGGTGTCTGCGGGTTTGTGAGTGCACTGGCCAATGGACATGTCAAAAAAAGTATGACATGAACTTTTACTTTTCTCTCTGGTGTAAAAAGCACATAACTACTCCCAGATGTAAGGGAAATTGAAATTGTAGTAGATAGAGAGGGATGGTTATAGCCCTAATGCAACCTTCTTAGGCAATATCTTTTGAGGAAGTAAAAATTGTGTATCCATGGAGGCCTAACAGTTTAGTTCCTCATGGATTTAAATATTTGTCTAGATCCAATTGTAAATAATATTTACCTTCAATGATCAGTGGTTAAACAATGTCTGCTTATGGGAACTACTCTGGGCTGGAGCTGAGTCTTATAACCTAAGGTCTTTATAACCTCTGTGGGGCCTATTTGGCCTATCAGATTTACGTGGTGATTAAGGTACCGTGCCGTCTTCCATTTCTTCTGTTTACTTTCAGAAGGTGTCTTTTTTCTGCTACTAGTAGAATTTGTTTTTGGACATAATAAAGTCAGTCACCAAAGTATTTGGTTGTGATTTTAGGTCATTAGCACAACCAAATGTTTTCTTTTTTGAGAGCTGTTGTATCTAGTCCAAGGCAAGACTATAACAAAGTAGCCCCTAATATTGACTTCACTTAGGATGTCCATTTCTGATTGATTTGTTAAATGACACACAGGTTTTCAGTTGCTGATACAAAGCCACAACTTTCACAAACAATCACATAAATTTGGGGGAGGGTAGCCATCTTTTTTGGTGACAGCTATTCAAACTTAAAACATTAAAGCCCTACAAAGCAATCTAATGTAGGACACACTTTACACTGTTAATGGGCAGACTCAGTGATTTCAGAACAATATGGATAAACTTTTTAGACACTTCTGTTCTCTAATTGCTTTGCGCTTGGTGTTGGCTAAATCTTGGAAATAATTTGTGTTTTGCTCATGGCTTGTGCCTTTCCTTGAACTAATTGCAGAGCAGCTGGGAAGCAACTAACAGATGTTTGTTATTTCCTCGCCCTCCCCTCACCCTTTTAGATTAGTAACACATGATGGCATCTCGTTTAGGTAACCTTCCAGAGAGAGTAGCTATGGAGCTGGGGCACACATAGGAGAGACATTGACAGAACCTAATGAAGGCGACACGCTGTAACACAGTGCCCTCTAGTGCCGTTTCTGTGCAAACACAAATCTCCGATTTCCTCACTGAATTCTTAGGACCACGAGAGGCCCAGTCCGCCCCAGAAGCCCCTGCCCGCAGACCCTCAGGGAAGGAGTGCTCGGGTGGCACACAGCTCCTTGGTGCTGGGGGTCCGTCTGCCTGGACCCATTCCCATCCCCACTGTACCCAGGGCCCTGCTAACTAGGCCACAGCCTAACAGGTATGTGCTATCATGGCCCTGCTGGCACAAGATCTATAGCTTCATTTGGAGGATTAATTTATGTTCTGAATAAGAATTACTCCTGCCCTTTTTTTGTTTTAGACCTGCTCCCATGCAACCCCCGAGACTGCCAAAAACTCATCATTTTGACCACTGATCTCTGAAGTTGAGATGGAATGGAATAGTGGAGAACTCTGTGGATGGAGACCCATATTTGCACTACAAACTCCACCAAACCTAATTTGTTACTTTTAATGTGTCTCTGGGTTTTAGGGAAAAGGGACTGACTTTGAACCTTGGTGCTTTGCCTCTGAAAGGTGTATTTGTTGTCCTCACTCAGGTACAAATCTATAAAATGTCTATATTTATTATCACTTTGTCCACAGAATAGGTTTACCTTACTGACGGTATTTAGACTCGGATCTCTTGCTTGTCACTTTTACCCCCCAGAAGACCACATTGCTGTATAACCTTTTTTGCTTGGTAATTTTATACAGACATACTGACAAATTCCATGATTTTTGTATTCTGTGAAGTTCTTTGAATAATTAAAGAGAGAATGAGAGATTGGGGTCATATTAAAGGGAAACAGAGAACTGCATGAAACACATTAAGTGTAACTTCTTACTTACTAACCAGAGCAGTCAAACACGTGATTGCTATTTTTGGTATAGAAATAACTCTGAAATGGTGATGCTCTCTTTGCATAGTCTGGTTTCATTACAAACGTGTCTGGATTGGTTTAAGAACATATTTAGGTGTGATTTGGACAACTAAATGATGTGACAAGGTTGATTTAATTATAATAAACCAAAGACTGTTTAGCTGGATAAGAGGGTGAGAGCTCTACAACATCCTAACAGGCCTGTATAATAAAAATATATCTTAAAATTGGGTTCCTGGAGTCCAAACAATTACAATGAGCATTTTAAGAAGGTTATTTATAAAAAATATAAATTAATACCTAGGGTGATTTATTAGTCAAATTAAAAAGATTGCAGTGACTTTAAATTATCTTTATCATACATGATTGACATATTCATATTTTATTCGTATGTACCTGAATTTAAGTTACTGCTGAGAACAGTATTACTGAAAATTAAGTGTTTCCTCCACTTCTTGATCTTAAACATGTTTATAAACATTGGTTTATGCCCTCATTTGTTCATCTTTTGATTGAACAAAAACTTGAAAGATATGTTGTATCATCTATAATAAAAAGCTATCTTAGCTTAGAGTATGCTGTAATGTCAGGAGAACTTCAATGTTGTGAACAGTCCCACAGAAGATGTCGGATGTTTTAAATATTTCAGTATTTTCAAACTTGCTAGGTTCCGTATGGCCAACTGGTTTCAAGGTACCTGACCTCATTTGTTTTATCATTATTCATTTGATATTAGAGCTCAGTGTCACACATTGGCACACAACTCCCCTTGGGGTTTCCAAAATAACTAGAAATAGTTCAATTTTCTACAGCGAATAACAACTGTATTCAATGTACTGTTCTTGTCCCTTTAAACGTTACTAACAATTTGTTTGATTAAGTGACGATTGATATCCAGTGCATTAAAATGTTGAAATAAAAGTCGATTGGTGGGTGGATGTCCTGACCAAACCGTCTTTCAGGAGTGTTCATCATACAGCGCACTCGTGTCGCAGGGTCTGTGTTCGATGTGCACGTGCATGCCCTTGTGTGTGTTAGCAGGTTTAACAAATCCAATTATAACCTCTACTGTTGCCAGGTTGTTTCATCAGGGGGGAATCTAAAGATATAAAGTTCCAGTATACAGTGGCCTTGAGAATAAATGGCACCCCTGCTAATGATGAGCAAATAATAATCTGAAAGTGTAATTGATGGACTTCATTGATGTGCATAGCCACCAAATCCTGTAGCTAGTTAATGAGGCTACATTGGCGATGGGGTGACAACAAAGTGCTAGATTAGTTAGTCTGTTATGTAAAGGGAAGTTGACTGTTGATTGTTTTGGTCTGACTTGCATCAAAAGTGCACTTCTTTGTTCTTTATTTACCAGGTTAAAATGCTAATAACTGATTCATATTCAGAGCACTGCCGTGGGAGCAATTAGGGTTAACATTCTTAATCAATGACAGAATATCTTGTTTTTTTATACAAATCTTCAGATGAGTTGAAATGTCATTTAACTGTAAAAATCTATTTCCTTTGTACGTGTAATAAACACAAACAGGCATGCTGGGTATCTGATCTGTCAAAAAAATGATCATCAAGTAGACCATCACACATTGATCATTTACAGCTGTATTTGGAGGCTGGAGCTTTGTGGCCACAAATGCTAAAGTATGGTAATGTTAAGCCATGCAGAAAAACACTACAGTTGCCAAATCCCTTTTTAACTTCAACATAAAAGGAAATTAATGCTTAATGTTACAAAACATAAAACTATCTATGCTTTATGCGTTGATTATTACAATAACATACAAAAATTTATTAAACTCCTTTACCGAGAAGGGATTCCAGTGCAGCTGGAACATTGATACTGAACATTGATACTGAAATGTGAAACATGCTTATAGTATTAATTACATTCATTTTGCTGGCTGTACAGTTGTATAGAGCCAGAAAACGTACACAAAATATTGGTTAGAAATAAAAATACATTGACAGAGCAATGTGAAATGTCTCCCTCAGGGTGCAGTTTAGGAAAACCATGTCCATGTTCTGGTTGTTAAGGAAATGTATGGTTTGTTTAATCTATTCATAAATATTCTACAAAACAAATGTCCTGATAAAAATGAATATTTAGGATAAATAGGCCTAGTTACAGTGTGTTACAAAACTAAACAGTCATTCACCTAGAGTATTGGAAATTATGAAAAATACTGTCTATCTCAGCCATTTACTAATCGACTATACCATGTCTCTTCCGTCCTTCTAATAAACTGATGATATTCTGTAGGGGGAGGGAGAATGATTAACAACAATTCATACATTCACCACAAAAAACACAACAGTAATGTTTATGAAGAAATGTGTTACCTCTCTTCCAAAAGCCTTTGCCATTTCAGCTGCTCCAGACCCAAACTGCAAAGACAAAACTCGGTCAATTCCAGAATAACGAATGGCTCTAATTGCAAGAGACCATCCTACTAGTTGTCTTTACCTCATTCTTCACATTGTGGTCGGCTCCACTGTCCAAAAGCAGCTGCACCAGCTCCTCATGGTTGTTCAACACGGCCACCTACAAGACACATCCGTTATATTCAAATGACCTTTCCTGTCACGTCCTATTTCCAAGAGTCTTGCTGACTTTGCGCTTTGCACCATGAGCGACCTTTCAAGTGGCACGAAGACGGTTTTTGAAGGAGAGATTCGCGTGTACCATAAGTGGTGTTTTCCCATCCTTGTCTTTGGTGTTGACATCAGCCCCAGCTCTGATGAGGAGAGAAGCCACAGCTGAGTTCCCATTGACTGCTGACACTCTCATCAGAGGAGTCCAGTGGGAAACACTGTCCCTAACATCCAGCTGAAATCACAATGAACTGGCTTTTTAGCATCATTACATAAAAACCTACAACCTACAATTTTTACCAGTACTGTATATTTGATGATAGATTGAAATTCAAAAGTATAGGAATCACAGCACTTTTATACATTCACAGTCAATCCTGCCATTTTATCGGACCATAAGTTATTGGACAAATTAACCATTTTAAATTACACTGTCATTTAGTACTAGGTTGCAAATCCTTTGCAATAAATGATTCCCTGACATCTGTGACCCATATCCCCAGATGCTGGGTATACTCCATGGTGATGCTCTTCCAAGCCTGTGTTGCAACTATAACTTCCTGTTTGTCTTCAGGGCATTTTTGCCTTCCGTCTTGTCTTCCGCTAGTGAAATGCATGCTCAGCAGGATTCAGATCACGTGAGTGATCATGGCTAGTCAAGAACATTCCAACTGATGAATTCACATGGAACCAAATGATCCTAAATTACTTCGTAACAGCTCTAAAGAGTACACTATAAGAAATGCTTACTGATACTTACAGGTAGGTGTCAGTATTTTAAATCCGTAATGCAGACACCACTCACCTCACAGCCATCTTGGATCATGTAGGCTATGACAGCTAGGTGTCCTCCATCTGCTGCCCAATGGAGCGGGGTACAACCCCCCATGTCCTGGGATTGCCACGAAGCACCAAACCTCCTTAGGTACTTCACTATGTCCAGATGACCTGAGAAACATGCCAGGATCATACTGACATAGCCACAGACAATGGTGGTATTAGGGGTCAATCAGAAAGCTATATTTTTTTCCTTAATCCCCAATGTTTGTACTACAAATGTGAACAAATGTTACTCTGTATACAAAGGTAATGTATATAATACCATATTTGTTTGCACACCTGTCTTTACCGCTACCATTCTTTATATTTACATCTGCACCATTTTCAACCAACCTGTGGACAAGTCTGAAAAAGAACTAATCAACTTAAGACATGCCTAATGTTGACAATTGCAATATTATTCCAGTATTATTACATGCCCAATGTTGACGATTGTGATATTATTCCAGTATTATTACATGCCTGCTAAAAACTGTCTTCCTGTTTTACCTGGTAAAGCCTTTCTGTGCAGCCACCAAGAGAGGAGTGAAACCATGTTTGTCTTTGACATTCACATTGACCGTCCTAGAAAATAAAACCATGATATTCAGGATACAAAAAAACACTCAAATGTTTTAATCCATGTTTTGAAAGATATGGTGTCTTGCATGAGTGTAGACTTGGTTGTTAACTTAGATTAAAACTCAGAAATATTTTAGTCCAACTACAGTGCAGGGAGGTTCCTTAGCCATTTAGCCTGCCGCATAGTAGAATTTCCTAGATTCTTTGCAGAATTCGATTTTTGTTATGTAGCAGTGGCCTTGGCCACATATACAAGTACATAATAGAGCATTACAATGACACCAAAACAGATGTGAACACATGCCAGATGACATTTGTCAGTAAATGACAAACATTAATGAGCGCCACCTCCAACTGGACACCTCCAATGCTTCTTTCCATAAATCGAGAATGAAAAGTGTACCACAAAACGCAGGGTAGAACCTATGGTGGCTGCTTTTATCACATAAGGTGTACTTGTTGATTGGAGTCTCAAGAATAACATCCTGTATCAGATTCACAATGTGTAGCTAAGCCCATCTGCTCATTGCTCACCCTGACTGCAACACTTTGGTCACCTCCTCTTCATCATTCATGTTGACAGCACGATGGAGGTTCTTCCCACTCATAGGCTCACCTAAATGGCAATATATTACTATAAACATAAACTCCTCGATCTTGAAAACTTGATTCTCTGCTATGTAACGTTTTCAGTTAAAGCTTATTTCACATGGGGTTACAACAATCCCAGTTACAAATCTGATCCTCCCTCCAACGTAAACAATCACAGGTGGATATGGATATATAGCTGTGGTGGAACGCTAAACATAAATATATTCAAAGTGTGTAGTTCAACCTTTTAGTTTGGAAAAAAATTATTACCAATATAGAACATCTCCCCTCAGCTAATCACAAAGGATGTGGAATTAAAATAATATCAGTATTAAGTCTTGAAAAAGGTCTTGAAAAGGGCTGCAGAATCATGTAACATTTCGATAAAGCAGATGCGTAAATTTTAAGAGCACTGTATCATACACCCACGTGTGGTGGAGACAGACACAGCCGGGCTGTAGAGGGATTCCCCAGTTGGTCTTGTGATTCTCAGTCTAAATCTGTAGAATTTACTGGGCTCCAGGTTTTCCACAGTGTGGTGACTGCTGTACCCGCTAGTGGAGGCAAAATCATTTAGACTATTCTCAGATTATATCAATTTCACAGACAACATTTGATAAAGCATTACAATAGATTGATATACAATAGATTGAAATACTTACACATAGATAGTCCCATATGTGTGTGATTTGGGGTCCATTTCTTCTACAGAGAAGCGTGTCCATTTCTCTGGTGGGCCAGTCCGTGGTCCATTCTCCTCTGTCTCCCAGCTCAGCTCAATGCTATGGTGACTGACTTTACCAATGACTGGAGCACTCGGTGGTGTGAAAGGTTTAAGGCAGCCTTAACAGCACAGACATTTAAAAAATATTATTTTTTATATACTAGGAATGTACTTTAAGTCAACTGAAATGCTGTTTAGAATAATGTTTTATAAGTATACTATCAATTAAATAATTGGGTAAATGTTAACACACATAAGCATACGTATGGTTAAAACATTACTTACAGTAAATACTATTAAAATCATTTGCTGCTTAGAAGATCGCTGGAACTAATAATTGACCCCCTGTCAGGCCTATAGTGGTTTATCTAGTCACCCTAATTTAGTCAATTCCGGAGTTCAAAAACTCTAATAACAATGTTATTAACAAATACATGTATGGTATTGTTTCCAGATGAAATTACAAAGTTGATTCATGTTGATAATTTTTTATTCAAAGAAAAATTAAATGCCGGTATTTGTAATATGTATTAGCTACTTAAGCTACGGTAGTTTACGCAGATAAAACGTGGAAAAGTTGTTGGAATCCTGTACTGTGTAGCGTAATAGTAGGTATCACTGGAGTTACTGTGCCACACTACAGTTACTTTAAGACGTAAGAAAACAATTATGCATGAAAACGAATTACTGTGAGGTTTAACGCAACATGACCTACCTGGATTTGTCATTGTCAAAGGAAAGATATATTTAATGGGAATACGGAGTGACATCAAGTGTCGCCAGGTAACGGTGGCTGATAAAGTAGTTAGCTAGCACCATTAGCCTTGTATGTAGCAAGAGAAATGTGCGCTGTGATTTGTTTTGAAAGCCTTGGTGGTTGCCATGGGAACAACATTTCGCAAGTGCGTAAAAAACGAATGTGTGGGAAATTATTGGATTACTCTGATAATGTAATGAAACCATTAAAGTCGGTAGTTGAAACATGCCACATAGTAGTTAAGTTGGCAGACCGTCGGGTTTGCAAATCCAAAGTTGTATTACACCCACGAAGAGCCAGCACTTAACTCAATTGTATAATACTCAAGAGTAAATTGTTCTAGGAGAGACTGAGCGTCCACGAAATTGTCTGTAGTGCGCACGACGTTTTACTATTTTATGTCGTGTCCCCTCGACGCTGGTCAAAAATATTATTTGTCGCGGGACTATTTTTTAGGGGATTACAGTAGGTCGCCACATGACCATTCTGGTCTTCGAGCTGGAGCGCGTTTTATTATTCGTGTCTCGGAGCGCAGGTCACTAGTACGCAGCGATTGTATAACTACACAAAATACAATTTCTTAAAATATTTTTTTCTAAAATTCTCCGTGTTCAATCGCGCATTTCTCAATTTGGTAAGGAGTTATCGTCAACCATGTCGCAGATCCTTTCCGGAGATAAGTATTGGGAGGATAGAGTAGCATTCGAAACAGAAGGAGCACGTCACGAACATATAAAATATGATGATGTTTTGCCGCTTAATCAATTTGACGGACTACCCTACTCCTCTCGATTCTACACATTATTAAAGGAACGAATGGATCTACCAGCTTGGAAAGCTAAGTGTGATTTCATGGACAAGCTGGCCAACAGGCAGTTTGTTATTGTCTCTGGCACTGCGAAAACTGGCAGAAGTTCTCAGGTTAGTTGATTACTCTTTCATCTAGTAATAATAATAAACATATGTTTGTGATACACTGAATATAGATTGTGTGCCAAACAATTATATAATTTCTTACAACTGCTTTTTTCAATTCCTTTCATGGATGAATGGAAAATACTTGAGATGATTGATATAGGGGAATCTTCCTCTAGCCCAGTTCTACACCAAACCAGTCAAATGCCTTTTACTTCTGTGAGAAGAACCAGTGTGTGAGTGAAATTAGGGATGAAATGCTCTCATTATGACCGAAGGATGTAACTAGAATGGATAATCTGTTGTGGCAGAGTTTCATGTTCTTATCTCCCCGTGGCATGCCATTTAGATTCCCCAGTGGTGTACAGAATTCTGCCTGTCAGTCCAGTACCAGAATGGTATGGTGGTGTGCAGTCAGGTCCACAGACAACATACAGTGGATCTGGCACTGCGTGTAGCTGATGAGATGGATGTCAACATCGGCCATGAAGTGGGCTACAGCATCCCACTAGAGACATGCTGTTCTGGTGACACTGTCCTCAGGTCTGTAAACACTCTTACAAACATTGCTCTCATCCCACTTCTCAATATAACACACAGTTATATCAGCCCACTCTTTGGCAGCTGTTTGACCAGTTAACAAAAGACTTCAGGAGCCTTTTGTCGTGGGGGGCTTTGCTGCAGCTGCCCAGCTTTGCTGCGACCTTATGTCACGTTCTCGCAGCTCTAACTGCCGTCCTTCATCCGGGGAACAAAGACACAAGACGAGTTAAGAAAATTGGCGGCCAGGGAGTTCTGAAGAATACAATGACTAGACTGACTTCTGGATTAAATGATGATGGCACGAAGCAGCTGTGCAAGAGAGACATATTTGTCCAGTTAGGAGAACGATTGTGTACTTCTACATTTTGTTGTACACCTTGGCTGTTATTTACTATGAGAGTGCAAAAATTGTTTGCTTTTATGTGTACATGTTTGTAATAGAATGTACTTGATATATCACTTTAGCAGAAACACATTTACACTTCAACAAACCTGTTACCCTACACCTGTCTGCAGCCATACAGTCAAGGTGTTTGTGGGTGTTGTTTATGTATATTTGTGCTCATTTTCGATTTGACCGCTACAGGTACTGCACTGATGACATGTTGCTCAGAGAGATGATGTCAGACCCCATGCTGGAGCACTACGGTGTTGTCATAATCGACCAGGCCCACGAGAGGACGGTCAGCACAGATGTCCTGCTTGGCCTGCTCAAAGAAATTGCGCTGCAGAGGCCAGAGCTCCGTGTGGTGTTACTCACAGCCGCACAACCAGGCCCCAAGCTCCTAAACCACTACAGAACTGCTCCACTGATCCAGCTGGAGGAAGTGTGTTCAGCAGAGGTGGTGTATACTGGCACCAGCCACAAGGACTATTTTTGCTCTGCCCTCCGTCTAGTCCTGGACATACATCACTCACAAGAAGAAGGGGATATAGTCGTGTTTTTGGCCACAAATCAAGTACGATGTTCTCTGTAATCTCTTGGTCAACAGTCTGGGCATGTACAACATGTAATGCCAAGACAACTTTTGCTTCAACAACGACCATCAATCTTTTCTCCTTCTGTTTTCTCAGGAGATAGACCTTGCCCGAGATATCCTCTGTCGTGAGGAGGCCAATATTCCCCCGCATCTTGGGGAACTTCTCCCTATCTCAGTTTACCCTGGGCTTGCTGGGTCTTTGCCCATGATGGGTGAAGAGGAAGGCCGGTGCCGAAGAGTCTTCCTCACCTCCAGTCCAAATGAAGACCTCTTTTGGTCTGTGCACACGTTGAACTTTGTTATCGATGGCGGTGTACAGAAAAGAAGTGTGAGTAACTTATTGACAGATTGTATTTTAAGCACATAAATGTTCTTTTTGCTGGTTCATTTACATGAATAAATGTCTATGCTTATTTTGTAGGTTTATAACCCTAGGATCAGAGCAAATTCAGTCGCCATTCAGCCTATCAGCCGGAGTCAAGCAGAGAGCCGCAAACAGCTGGTTAGACCAACAGGTATTACACAGACTGAAATCAGTTACAAAGTCCAGGGGTGTTCAAATCAAATACACGATTGTCCAGACGGTGTTCTAGCTAACCTGTGTGTGCATCGTATCCTGCAGGGAAGATTTTCTGTCTGTATCCAGAGGACACACCCCGGCCTAGTGAGACACGCCCACACATCCTGGAGTCAGATATTACATCCACGGTGCTCTTCCTGAAGAGGATGGATATTGGGGGTCTGGGCCATTGTGACTTCATTGACAGGCCAGGTAAGGCAAGCCAGGTTGAATAATTGCATGTTTTATTTTGACATTTAATGTATCTGGCAGAACAGCTGAATTTATACTAAATAGACTGGTACATCACATAAGAACTATCTAAATTACAGCTATAATGCAAATTGTAATGATGTCCCTTTATTGGTGGCATAACACCAATGTTATTTTGAAACTATGTTTCTGAGCTCCATGTGTCATTTAGACACATTCTGGGTTGAGCTTAGTTAGTTTGGCACTTGTGTCTGACACAGACAGGCCTGTTACTGTGTTCTATTGGAGGTTGGCGAGCCGTGCGTTAGCGAAGCTGACAAGCCTTGTTCCATGCCTATTGTTTACAGTGGTGACCTGCATATCTGAGGTCTGTTGCTAGCTTGTGTCCGTACACATGGCTCTCCTGTGCCTAGTGATGCAGCAGAGTAGCTACAGTGACACACAAATGTATAAACCCTCTTGGACTTTTCCACAAATAATTTTGTAGCATCATGAAATCTAAATAGATTTCATTGGGAGTTGATCCTCACAAACAATATAATAATGTCAAAGTGAAAAATTAAAATACAAATACAAAATTGAATACCAAATAATATAATACAAAATAATATAATGCACAATAATATATAGCTTGAGTATTTGCCCCTTTTAATCAATATTAGAGTTATCCAAATTAACAGCCATGAGTCTATTTGGATAAGTCTTTGCTGTGTCCAGCTTTACATATCTGAACACAGCAATGTATGCCCATTTGTTTAGCAAAATTGCTCAAATGCCTTCAAATTGCATGAGGACCTTTAGTGAACAGCCATTTTCACTCTTCACATTCTCCATTGGATTTTGGCCTGAGCTTTGACTGGGCCACTCTAGGACATTGACTTTTACAGGATTTTTTCAAGCCTTTTCTTTGTGGTTTTGACGATATGTTTGAAGTTGGAAATGTATCTTCACCCAAGTCCTAGGTTTCTTGTAGAGCTCAGCAATGATTTTCTCTATACTTTGTTGCAACCATTTTGCCCTCTGGCTTTATTAGAATTCCAGGACCTGATGCAAAAAAGCATCCCCATTGCATGATGCCGCCACCACCATGTATCACAGTGGGGATGGTGTTTTCAGGATGAAATGCGGCAACAGGCTTGCGTTAAACATACTACTTAGCATTGAGGTGTGTCATAGCAAAGGGGGTGATTACCTAAGCAGTTAATGATTTTCTGTTTTGTATTTGTAATTAATTTAAAACAATTCATAGATTTTCCTTTTTTACTTATTTACATGGACGTTTGGGTTGATCAGTGGCACAACTCCTTATTAAATACATTTTGATTTCAGGTTAAAAAAAAAATATATGTGGAAAGGTTATATTTTTTGTACATAGTTGTGTTTAAGCCCAGCCATCAATTTCAAGATCATGTGCAGCAGGGCATAGTGGCCATTCAACTATAAGCTCCAGGATTGGATTCCATTCAGATTAAGAATTTGTAAAAGGGGTTTGAAATGTTAGTATATTATTTCTCTCATTATTATTGTTATTTCTGTTGCTGTGCTGTTTCTCAGATTTGGACTATAACAATATTTGAAAATGTTGCCCCGTATGTGGTTCTGTAAACTCAGTATTACATACAAAAGTGCCAATGTAAAGCAAAGCGATGTACAACTGATATAAGGATAAATTACAGTTTTCCATGCTTGCTGGTTGTACTACCATACCATATAATGTTTTCAAGTTTCAAAGACTTCAAAGGCCCCTGTCATTCATGCCCAGTTTAAATGATTCTCCCAGATCCAGAGTGTCTGATGCAGGCCTTGGAGGACCTGGACTACCTAGCAGCCTTAGATGATGACGGGAATCTGTCTGAGATCGGCATCATCATGTCTGAGTTCCCACTGGAGCCACAGATGGCAAAGACGTTACTAGCCTCGTGCGAGTTTGACTGCGTCAACGAGGTGGTCACCATCGCCGCCATGCTGACAGGTATGTAGGACCTGAAGTTATCATCTCTGTTCTTCATACCACATTATGCATTGTTCTTAACATCTACACTGCCATGCTATTGCCATAATTGCAAACATCCTAAGTGAAGATGCCACTCAAGTACACTACACTCCAAAGGTATTTAGACATTAAGGCAAAACGTTAGTTTTTTACTCAGTATGCCAGCATTTTGGATTTGAGTAGTTTCATATTAAGCCACAGGTGAGACTGACAACTTTTGTTTTTGCTGTTTTCATACACATTTTGACATTTACTGAGGTGGTTTTAACAAATCACAGAAAATTCCCAAAATTGTTTTATTGTTCAGTACTACACATTACTCTAGTTCGCTTTTAATATTTACCTTTGGGTGACTATTCAGAAATGCTCAGTGGATCAATATTACCTTTTAGCTATTCCCCAACATCTTGACAAAAGGAATGGAGCAGATATTTTGCAACAACTTGCCTTTGGACAAATCAACATTTGCAATTTTTATCAGTCTCTCTCCTGTCTGTGACAGTCATTACCAGTAGTCAGCAGCCCATACATAAACACCATATCACCAGGGGATGTCCTTAAGCATGACATGTATATACACAGATTGGTATTAGATATCGCCTTCATTTTTGGGGCAAATATTCTCATGATGATGGGAACCACTGGAGTGGAACATTGACCCACTGGGCATCTCTGATTAGTCAGTTCAGTGTACAACTCAATAATCCAAACTAGGAGTTTTGTTATATATCAGCATCAAAAAGGGTAATATTGGGATTCAAATTATAATACAGGTAAATATTACACCTGGTACAAGTGTATTCTTTTAGCCTATAATAATGTGTGAGATTAATACTTTTGCTTTAAATGCAAAGACTCCCGAAACACCCTGTGTGATTCTGATTTAACCACTGCTGTTAACCCACTATAGTTAACGTTTACAAATAAAGACATTTATGTTTCTATAGTAAATATAGTGTAATACACATTTTATCATGTAAGTTGACAGAACCTATTTGCCTTTACAGCAACTACCTGGACGTAGTTAGGATTGTCTGCCTTACTCAGAAACAAAGTAAATCTAGCAACCTTTCTCAGTTTGTCAGACGCTATAACCACTAGGCTACTTGCTTGCCTCCCCTCTGAAGCTAGATGAATGCATTTTCTGGTTTGGTTGTGTTTTAGGTTATTTCCACCAGTAGTAAGGCTGGGAATGCCAGGGCCCTCCCAATACAATATATTCACAATGTAGGTGCCAAAACCCATACCCTGGTGTTGTCCTGGTATTCTTCTGCTGATAAAATATGCCACTTTCTGGCATTTAAAATACTGGAGTGCAGAGCCGGATTTCCATAGTTTTGCTTCACTGTCCAAATACACATGGAGGGCAGTGTATTAATAGTGTTCAATGTTTATTTATGGACACTTCTGTCACGTGTGATGGAAATCAAAAGTTCATCCACTAGAACTACGTGTGAGACAGAGACAAAATACTCTGGGCACAATTAGTTGTATTAAACTTGCAAAGAGAGAGAAATCATAGCAACAAGGTTACCAGTGAAATTTCTCTGGGGCATTTCACTGGTAATGTCCCAGAAAGGCCTCAATTTTTTAGGCAAGAAGGTCTGACAACATCTTAAATAGATGACAGTTGTGCAAAACATGTCTGTCCGGTCTCAGTCAGCCTTGGCTTGTTCATTTGATTAGTTTAGCTCTCCTTTAGTACATCTTGCATTTTCCTATTGTCTTAAATAAATGGATTCACTACTTTCCAATAATACAGTACTTATATAGTGATTTTTCACTGTCCTAAACAATGGCCCAATTAATCAATACATCAGCTCAGTAAATTCCCACAACACACATTGCTCATCTTTTAGCACCAAGCTGTTTCCTGATCCCCCGAATGGAGATGAGGCTAGAGGCTTCTCAGCGTCACCTGAAATTCCAGCACCCAGAGGGTGACCACTTCACCCTAATCAACATCTACAAAGCTTTTAAACAGAACCAGCAGGAGCCCTGTGAGTTTACATTGGTATACACATTGCCAGCATGAATACTTGTTTTAACAGTACTGTGACATTGGCCTTAAACTTATTATTATTGATTGGTGTTTGTAATTTATACAACCCTAAGTTCTTCTGTCTGATTGGTGTTTGTAATTTATACAACCCTAAGTTCTTCTCTCTGCTCGGTGGCTTCCAGTTGTCAGTGTGGAGAAGTGGTGTCAGGACTATTTCCTGAGCCTGTCTGCCCTGCAGACGGCTGACGCTATCCGCTCTGAATTGACTGACATCTTGAGGAGGATAGAACTGCCTGTCTCCATGCCTTCTTTTGGCTCCAAGGGAAACACCCTAAACATCAAAAGAGCACTGCTAGCAGGTTTCTTCATGCAGGTACGGCTATATGTCTTGGGTATTACGTTCTGGCATAAGCTATTTATTTCTACCACCCAACATTAAAAGCACCACCTGCAATTTACTTGAAGTGATTATAAATGACAGATGTGTTTTTTTAGGTGGCAAGGGATGTGGATTCATCAGGGAATTACTTCATACTGACACACAAACATGTGGCCCAAATCCACCCTCTCTCTGCCTACGGCACCAAGACACCCAAACTGGGCCTTCCAGAGTGGATCCTCTTCCATGAGTACACCTTCTCAGAGGATAACTGCATCCGCACCCTGACCCACATATCACCAGAGGAGTAAGCGTGATAGTGGAAGATCTTCTTTAAACTTGTAATGGGGTTACCATCTAATAATGTGTTATTGAAAATAGTATTTAATAAACCATTTAATAGCATACTGAAACAATTTTCAAAAGTCCCAACAGTAATATACACAACTTCGGCAAACCTGTTCTGGACTATATTCTATATATTTGCCTAGAACAAGTTCACCCACTAACACACTAATCCCGTTGGAAATACTGAACTATTGATATTTAGATCAAAGAGAGAGAAGGGTTTCCAGAAAGTACTTTCCCTTTTCGACCAAGCTCTTCAACACTGCACATTAGAAAATCTGATTGTAACTGGAGGGGGGTTTGTAATCCTGCCATCCAGTATCAGATGGTTAAAAGGGGATTAAGGAGAGCACTGCTTGAGTGTTGGCTTAATGGGGATTGTTAATGACAGAAAGCTTGGCAGCCCTTACGTGTTGTTTTGGGGTATACACTCTGAAATCAAGCTTTTTAATTGCAGTAAATGTTTACCAAATGGTGCCTCTGCCAACAGATTTTCCTTTAAATGCCCTTTCCAACAGAGTAGCTCTCCTTCATAGGAAACCCTTTTTTTCTGAAAAGAAAATCAATTTCAGTCAACTGCAGTAAACATCATCAGGATATTCTCATTTTCTAGTCTATAATTTCAAAGTAATTTAAATCCATACTCTCAAGTACTTTTTCAGTTGCATTCTGTTGTGCCAGCTGAACCAATGTTCATGTACTGTATGGTGAATGATTACATTTACTGCATGAAATTGAAACTAGAACCTAATGAATGACATTGACCATCAAATGGTTCATCCACGATTCTCTCCCTCTACCCAGGTTCATTCAGATGGCTCCACAGTACTTCTTCTACAATCTCCCTCCCAGTGAGAGCAAGGATATCCTCCAGAACATGTTAGACAAGGGAACTGAACACTACAAAGCAAAGAAAATTAAAAAGTGCCCCAGCATAGAGAGCATACCAGAGGTCACAGCCAGTTGTATTATACAGTGATTAATGTGTTAAAGGCCGAAAGTCCCCTTGTCATTCCCTTATAATGGATTAGATGATAATTTTTACTTGTGTTACCCTTTGAATCATGGAAACTTACAGTAGAATGGCAATAGCAAATTGCAAGGTATCAGTATGATACAGTTATGGTTGTTAGTCGTTGGATTTGCATTAATGTCAGGGACAGTGAGAAAACCGTCTGGTCTGATTGATTGCCAATGTTATTTTTTGTTGTACTTAGCCACCCTTATTGGTAAATGTATAGCTACAGTCCTGAGAAACGTACACTTAAATAAGAAACCCACAAAAATACATGTTTGTGAAGTGTCAACATAAATGCCCTTGCCGCTAACAATTTGGGCTGTCCAAAACCCAAAACAGGTCATCTATACCAGTTTTGAAATGGTACATTCAACTAGCCAATCCCAGCGTGTTATGCAGTGCATGGATTGGTTGTCCCAGACAGACCACTGAGGTACAGATGAGCAGAAACAAAAGCACAGAGAAATCATTTGGGTTTGTTGCTCCATCTGCTATGTAGAGTGGGTGAGGTGGGGGTGACCTAGTTCAGTAACAAGAGCATTACGGTATTGTAGCTACATGAGGCATTACAGCACCACGTGACCTCTAGTCCTACTCATTACAGGCGCTTGCCAAGATCCAGGGCCATGTATTACCAGACAGAAATAGGCTGGACTGCTTGGCATCAAGGCTGATGATGTGTAGTCGTGTCAATATCAATGTGAACGAAGACAAGGTGATCAGAAATATCATTCAAACTTTTATTTCAAATCAAGGCAAACATGCTGGCACACATTCAAACATAAATACAGCAACCTGTACACATCCGTTAAATGGAGAGTTTGCATTGATCTTTGCCTGAAGGCTTTTGCACACTGTCATTTTGACACGTTTTCCTTATTTCCGACTCTGTAACAAGAAAATGCCTTTCTGACCCTGTTTTTTCACAGCATAATTACTATAACTCGGGTTTATAAGACCCAATCCTGTTAAGATAACAATACTCGAAATGTTGACATTTGTCAATTAGTTCAGTATATATCTTTTTTTTTTTTTTACATAGTGTTGAAAAGAGGATATGAAAACTTATTTCACTCAAAATGTGATATAATTCTAATAAATCTGTCAAAAGAGTGAAGATAAGTGGTAGAACTTGTTATAAGGCACAGCTAGTGAAGCTTTCACATTGCAGGTGTACTTGTGCAGAGAAAACCTTATTTTCAATGCTGTCAAGACGATGCTCCATGGTGACCACTTCCTGTCTGTTGGATCAGTTGTTGCAGGAGGTCGAGAAAAAGGTCAATGCGGCTGAGGAGTGGAGCTGTCTTTTCAGAACGCAGTAGCTTGGAGTAAACATTCTTATAAGTCTTCAGAAGCTCCTCGTCCTTATTGCTACTGGAAGAAAATAAAATGATTAACACTTTGACTAAGTAGTTTTCAATTAAAGCTATGCTAACTTGTCTCATATCCTAAATGTAGGGATACTGAGATAAACCTCACCCAGTGACCACTCTGCACTGTCTTATATAGGCAAAGCCATTTTGTAAAGAAACAACAATTGACACTTGTTAAAGTGTTCACCAGCCAGCTCTCTTTCAAACCACCTGTGTTTTTAAAAGCCCCAGGCTACCTGATTATTAATATGGCATATCTCACTTTAAGGTTAGTCTTGGGCATGAAGTGGTTAAAAATTGAGATTAAACAAATGTAATGAAGTGGTTGTTATGAAAGTTAGAGGCGATCTCCCACCACGAATTAAAGCCTTTCCAAACAGTCCCAGAATTTTACTAAGCTCTTTGCACCAGTCATTCAAGACTAGCACAAGGCTTAACTGAGTAAAGTGACAGTGTCACTGGGACAGTAGTGGCAGGACTAACAAACATGGATTAAATGCTTAAGGGTTCCTTAGATAATAAATGTATCTGGCAGACGTACTACAGTGGCACTCAAGATGTTAAGAGCAACCATACTGAAGTTTCATGCTTCAAATGGATGTCATGTTTTGTCTAAGTTTAACCCATCAGTGGTCCTGCACTCACCTTGGTTTGCGTTTCATGCCCGTCATCAGCTTAACCAACTGCAGCATCAGAAAGGAGAAACTGGGCTCAAAGACACCAATCAGCTGCATCACTTCCTTTCGGTTCAGCCCTAAAGATGTGGGACTATCTGCACCACTGTCAGGGGCTTCGGGCGACTCTTGGCTGTCTCTCTATGAAAGCAAAAGACAGGGAAGAGGTATGCGACATGATGATGGTTAGATATAACCAGAGACTCAAATAGAATGGCGCAAATGGACGTGCACTCAGATAGTGCTAACTGCTGCTATCCGACTGCCTCCGCATTGCCACAATGTTCCAGTTCTTGTTTCTGTCTGTACCGCCGTTTGTTCCTCCAGCAGCTCTTTACGGATAAGCTGGAAGGCGTGATGAGTCTCCATCAGGATGTCCAGGGCTCCTGTCAGGGTCTTTAGCTTGGCCCCACTGCTGCTCTGACCTGCCAACACACACTGTTACTCAAACAAACCACCTTTAAAACTGAATCCCGGTTCTGATCTGGCTGGAAGGGAGACCGGCCCTCGGCCTGGGTTAGCCTGACACTGACCTGCCATGGTGAACTCGACAAAGGCCACCCTCTCCAGCAGAGTGCGAAGCAGCTCACAGGGTGCGTCCTTCAGGCTGACGAAGAGGCGGGCTGCCTTGGTGTAGTGCAGCTCGGCCAGGCTCCTGTGCTGCTTCCTCAGGTGCTCATCCCCCACCTGGCGCAGAGGAGGAAACATGCCAATCGTCAACGCAAACACGACAACTCATTCTCTTCCACAATCTGGAAACGTTGGAAATAACTTGGTCGCTTTTTGGTTGGGGTTCCGGTGTGTCTCGGTCTAGTCCTGACCTGGTTGCGGAAGCAGCTGTGATACATGGATGCAAGGCGGTGGTGGATGGTGGCAGCTCTGTACTGGTAGAGGGGCTGTCGGGCCGACTCAGTCTGCAGGTCACAGTACTTCAGGGACTTCAGCATGGCCTCAGTAACTTCCCGCTCAATCTGGTGAACCGCAGTAATGACAACATTCAGAAAAATGTGGTAGCACATAGATGCGTACAAGAGTGATAGTGAATATATATTCTCCATTAATTCCATTTTCTAATTAAGGACCAGTTCACCTGTTCCTGGGCCTTTCTGGACAGAGGAGCGTAGTCCTGCAGCAAAGTGGCCAGGGTGAAGTATGTGGTGGACAGCTCCCAGTTGACAGAGTCCCACACTGCAGGGTGGTTCTCTCTGTTGGCCAGGGATCGCATAGCCCTCAGGTAGTAGTCTATAGCCTGCAGAGGCACACAGCGACTGTAAGCACCTGATCTATTTATAGGCCACAAACATTTCCAGAAAGCACTGTGATTTTAAATTGAGGTACCTACTAAAAGGCACTACAGCAAAAAGAAACCATGCCGAGCTACAACAGTGTTCAAACGGCAAGTGACCCTCTAAAAGACAAACAGCCACATTTATCTACGTGCCGTTGTATTTGGAAGAACAATGTGGGTTGGAGAAGTCATGGGACTGAAAGACAAGCACACTTTATACATGTATGGTAGTGCTACCTTGTTGTAATAGAGAGCCTCTTCTGGGGAGAACTCTCCTCTGCTCTGGTCGGCAGACACGGCACAGTGGGCTTGGGCACAGATCCTCATTAGCCTGCCAGTGTTGCACAGTAGGAGGGAGGTGTTGGTGCTGTCCTTGATAGCCTCAAAGTCCTTCATGCCCTTCTCAAAGCACGAGAAGCTCTTCTTCCACATCTCCTGCTCAGCTACAGATACAGCCGTCTTCACTGTGAAAGAAAGCGGTGTTGGCAGGATGGGTATGAGTGAACCCTTTGTCTCCCTTTTCGCGAATAACTGGCCTGGACTTTAAGTTGGACTTCCGGGTGCCTAAGGCTTTTGCGCAGTGGCGTGTAACTGCCAACCTAATGTCTAACTACCTTCCTTCTCGGTCTGCATGGCGGCGGCCTGGTTCATGTAGAAGACTCCAATCTCGTTGCGTATGTTGCCCAGTCTCTTCAGCACC
Source organism: Esox niger (assembly GCA_016801105.1). NCBI lineage: Eukaryota > Metazoa > Chordata > Actinopteri > Esociformes > Esocidae > Esox > Esox niger. Next base: position 46,338 of record JACXGJ010000900.1, on the reverse strand, counting down.
TGGGCCAGCTGTTCAGGCCCGTGCTCCTTCACCGCCCTGGAGGTCAGCAGCTCGTGTGCCGCCTCGTAACACTTACTGCTCACAATCAGCTGGTACTCTGGGTCCGTGGCCAGGTCAGTGGCCATGTTAAAGGCTGGGGGACAGTCAGACAGGCCAGACTGATCTAATTTGTAACAACAATAAGGCACTGCTTTTACACTGCATATGGGACACCTTGTTTAACAATCAAAGTATGAATGAATAAAATATGACACCACTGAATGAACACACAATGGCTCTTTGTTGGCAGGAAGCAGGCGCGTAACGAGGCCTGTCTAGCGTTAAAGCACGGAACGCAGACGTTCGCCATCACTTGTGAAGGAATGACATGCTATTGTCCCCTCACCCTGGCAGCTACTCTCCCTGTGGAGGCTGTGCAGCAGCTCCTGGTCCTCCTTGGTCTGGTAGCTGTACTCCTCCATGTAGGCAGCGCGGTTACTGGCGTTCTGGGCCAGCATCAGCTGGATGTCCCCACACAGAGACAGACACTGGCTGTGGAAGCGCAGCACCCTCGGGTGCAACACACTGCTCACCGAACAGTAGGCGTCTGCGGAGGAAAGAGGACAAGTCAACACGGATGTACAGCACCCCGACGGTTACGGTTGACCACTGTTCCCAGAAGGCCTAGCTGGGCTGGAAAGGAGAGACTGACCGTGGCACTGCAGGGCCAGTTTAATGTAGCGCAGGGCTCTGCCGTACTTGCGCAGGTTGGTGGCGGCGTCTGACAGTACATAGTAGGCCTTGGACGCCTTGAAGAAGAGCTGCTGCTTCATGCGATGCTGCCAGGAACCGGGGATCATTCCTGACCGGGTCGGATGCTTCAAGTCCTCCTGGAAGGGACCAGCTGCACCCAGGAGAAATGGAGAAAATGAGTGGTGATGTGGAGTCAAAGAAAATAAGAAATAAAGTTGTATGCATTCATTCATTTGCTTTTACTCAAATAATAAATATATGAAACATCCGTTCGAGCACAGTTCAGCAGCCAAATGTATGGTGGGTTGATATTAATACAAATCAAAAGCAAGCAGGAACATGAAAATTCGGGGGACGTATCTATTGGTTCACTACTCTCACCAGACTCAGAGATTCTCACTAGTTTCTGACCGACACTGACCACAGTCGGGGCTGGATTACACAGCCAAATGATATTTGAAAAACAAAGCAGTGTATAGCTATCCTTCAAAATCCTGATGGGTCAGTGATGGCCAACCTCTATCCAGGAGGAGCGCCATCCCTTTTTCCACATCCTTACTCCCGTCTTCGTACTTCAGGGGGATGGGGGTGTTTGGGTCAGCAGCTGGTAGGTCACTCTCCTTCTTAATGCTGCCATCTACTGCTTTAAGGCCCTGACAAACACATCCAGCCATAGAGGTTGAATAACATCATTTAGTGATGGTCATTCACAGATCACTGGACTACCACAGTCTCACCTTTAGGACGTAGCTAAGGACGTGACGACACCTTTCCTCCTTGTCTTGAGAGACAGGGAATGCATAAATTGGCTGCAATGGGGGAGGGAAAACTGGATTCATTAATTGTCCAGACAGCAGATCAACAAACCTATCTGAAAACAGTCATGAATATCCTTTCAACAGGCGCCATGAAAGCTGGTTGTGGGCATCAAAGAGGGGCAATCAATGCAGCAGGGCAAACACAGTTAATAAAAAATATGTTTTATTTAAATAACATTCCCACTTGTATTATAAAGCAAGCGGTTAAAACTCATGACATGTGCTTTGCAGACACTAAACATCAAAGTGTCTTAAACCTAGCCTGGTAAGTACGGAAATGTCAAATATAGGCCAAAAAGCCTTCCTAGGTAGGTATGTTCGTAATGTGGACACCAAACAACTTAAATCATTCTACCCGCTTGTTCATTTTATTCATTGACGAGACGCTCGTTTCCAGAGAGATTGATTAGGTCCTTTTTAACTGTACCCTGAAGACTAGAGCGGAATTTGTGACAGACGCCTGACAGCCACATTTACTCATCTAGCAGCAAACATGCAATGCTCACCCTGATCTGGTGAGTAGATTTGTATTTCTCTGGAACTGACAGCTCCCCCACTGATTTGATGATGGCTACAGCTTTGCTATCATCCTGTGGGTCCGAAGTGGTACCACAGGAGCCGTTCTCATCACTGTCCTCCGGTAGGTCTTCTGGATCCTCTTCATCGTCACTGTAGCTGTCCTCTGAGCCCCCGGCCGGCAGAGAGTCCCCCCCAACTCCCTCTTCTGGAGGCTCGTCTAACTGGAAAAGCTCTGCCAGCATGTAGTGAGCGGACGCTATAATCTGGACCAAAGGTAGAGGATGGTTAGAGAGATAACAAGACAAGCGCAGGTGAGGAACTGTCCATCCTGGTTGTTTACCCATTCCGTCGTTCAGACCCAATGAAAGGTCTAATATGAACACCAGCTTATTACCTGTGGGTGTCGGTCCTGGTCCAGGAGCTTGACACAGTTGAGGAGCAACGTTCTGATTGTCCCATAGTGCTTCCTGTTCTGGATCTTCTTCAGCATCATGTTGCTAGCCACCCTGACAGAACACAAGTGCACATTCTAACAGACATAACTCATAGTTGGCTGCCACCTGCTTGTTGGCGTTATACTGACTGACATGCTAGGTCTTCTGTACTAGTTTCAAGGACCTACTTGTAAAGAAGCACAGCCACAGGTAGGGTGAACGGGTTCTGGCATTTCTCCTCTGCAGCTTCCTCACAGAGCGTGGTGAGGTCATATAGCTTTACAATGTCACTTCCGCTAGCTGAGGTAGCACAGCAACAGGACGATCACATTAAGCCCTACCCAGACAGTACTGTATATTTACTCAATTATTTTCCAATTTCATTTTCTACATCCTGCAGGGCAAACAGTGTTATCTCCCACCTTTGAATAGCCAGTAGGTATGGCCCTCTTTGGTGCAGTTAGACTTCAGGAAGGACAGAATGTTCTGGGCGATATCTTTTACAACCCTGGTTGAGAAGGTGGAGTTCTCCAGATCAGGGATGTCCTCTGTTTTTATCATCTCATATTTCTGACCAAAGAACAATAAATCAATCAGTCTTAACTTAAGAATGCTGTTTTAATAAATTCTTCATCATGTTTTTAAAATGACAGACTTGTTCAGGATGAAAAAGGGTATTTACCTGGACGATGCCATTGACATGAAAGCACATGACTAGCTCTGGGACATTGCACATCAGATTGTCCAGCCAGTAGTCAATACCCGTGAGAATGTTGATTGGCTTGTTGTTATCCCTGAAGAAGATGGAAAGGTCTAGTTACTTTGCATTGAACTTATCTGGTAGCAGGAGTAAACCAAAGGAAAATGTGTATTGACTTCTATGGATTTGCCTCATTATTCCCTGGCTTTCTCATGATTCTGACCTGAGCCGAAGGCTGACAGCTGGGTAGCGTCCTCCTCCGAAGATAGGCATATTTGACCCCACTAGCATGTGGATGTCCTCAAATGTCCACAAGATGTTCCTCACAAAGTCATTCCTCAAACCCTGTCAAAAATGTAAAGCAGTTTATTGATCCTCGGAAAGTGCTTTGGACGCAAAACCAAGTTGAGTAGATACATTTTTTGGAAACGTTGCCACACGAGGGTGATGTGTGCAGCTTGGTGATGGAACTCAGTGGATTACTCAGAAACCGGCAGCAACAAGCCTCCGTGAGTTTCTGTGAGTACATGTCACACTACTCTCAGATTGGGATTTAATTTTAAGGCTAGGGTAAATGTTCTGCTAGTGTAAAAGAGTCATTGTCCAATCAATGGCAGTATTATTAAACATTCAACCTGTAAAATGTCTATTTGGCTAACTTTTGTTAAAGCCTTAGTAAATGTCAATGTTTCATTTGTGCCCCAAGATGTGCGTACATCCATGTCTGTTGATACTGTAACATACTCAGAAAAATCATTTTAAAAAGAACTTCAATAGATAAAACCAATCAAAGAAAAAAGCTTACCAAAAAAATACATTTTTTAATACTAATGTTTTCTTAATGCAAGTACAGAGCAGTAACCTACCTGACTGTTCTCCCCCTCATTAAACAGTGTAGCTAGGTTCTGTTCTTTGGAAGCTACTTGTCCCAGTGCATATTTGCTGTCCAGTGGAACACTTTCCTTTAAGAATTGAACATACAGCCATTAGAAAAGACACAGAAACACATGATACAAAAACACCCCCTCCTCCACCCGTAAAGTGTGGAGTGTTTACCTCTTTGTGTGCTGCGGACTCCTCAGAATCAGAAGCAGTGTTGGCGAAGGTTGCGGGCCAGGAGGGACCAAACTCCTCTGCTCCACACTCATCATCTCTCTCCTCTGGATTGTCGGAGTCCGGGACAGGTTCTGCAGCTCCATCACCATTTATACTGACAACACATGGAGCAAAACTGTTACAATGTCTTCTGGTTCAAAAAGTTACTGACTCCATTGCATGTCTTTCACATTGACAGGGAGGCTAGTGGTGAACTCACCTGTAGTAGAGGAACTTGGAAAGGATTGCTTTTTGGTACCAGTGTTCTTTACTCTTCTTTTTCCGCTGCCACTTCTGGTCTATTAGCCTTTGGTAAAACTCCTTCAGCCATGTCCAATCTCCTGTCTGTGATATGGAATGAACATGTAATCACAGATCCTAGTGGATACCATCAAAGAAAGAATTATATAACCACAGATATGGTCATCCAAACATGTTCATTTTGTTCCCATATTTCCACACAGTGACATTAAAACAGGAATCTTCTCCACTGGCTGTCTGACTATACCTGAGATGACCTCATGAAGAGCTCCTGAATATCGAGTTCATCCAGGAGGAGTGTCCTTCCCACGCGGTGGACGGCCATACTGACATGGGACTTACTGTAGGGGATCTTCAACAGCTTCTTGATGTTCTGAGTACAAAAGGAAATGACACCAAACAGTCTCGATCATCAAACATGTCCACTGCATAACACCGTGGAAGCATAAGAAGACTGTTAGCTCTTGAACAGATAGACATACCTCAGAGTCTGACACGACATCAACATCATCCCCAATGGAATCAATGAAGTCATAAGCCATCCCAAAACTGTAAATAAAGCAAACGGAATGACCAATTTAAAAAAATGCAGACATATTGTCAGATATTACATTTGAGGGCTAAGTAGCAAGCAACTCACCTGGAGAATGGCTTGCTCTTGCTGCTGGACCCAAGTACAGTGGACCCTGCCGGCCCTAATTGGGGACTCTCCCGGAGCCAGTTGGCAGGAGGCAATTTCAGGTCAGTCTTTTCCTGTAGTAACGCATAGGTGGTGGGTGGAGGCGCAGCAGAGTACTTCACCACCGCACGGCTCTTTATTTCGTTGGTGCCAAGGCATGTCTCTGACTCCTTTGACACATGTAAGCACAAGTGGTAAGCTCATAGACAACTTGATTCAATATAACAGATAGCATTATTTAGTGGTATTAAGTCAGGTAGAACAATTCTGACAGGCAAGATGCCAGATTCTTTTCTTTTTGGATCTGGAAATTTCCATCCGACCCATGAGCCATAAGGTTAGGAAAAGAGCTTGTTTTAGTGGGTATACCGTGAATATGTAACACGTGATACTTGATGATACCATCTGTCTGGTTTTTAGTAATGTTTGATATGTTAAGCTGTCTATGTAATGGTGTTAATTCTGCATAATCATCACAACTGCATAATGTAACATTTTGAAATTTGTGCCAATTTATTGAAAACGTTCACAAAACAATCACACGTAGATCTGTGCATTCTGGAACAGAGAAATTGAAGGACTTCTCTCTGGCTCTGTCCCTGAGAACATGTTGAACGGACACAGCTGTACTCTGAGCTCAATTTGGAGTGTCATGGCAAGGGGTCAGAACACTTATGCACATGAGCGGTTTTCATTTTTAATAAATTGGCACACATTTCTATAAAAATATTGTTTTGCTTTGGCATTATGGGGCATTGTGTAGATTGATAGTGTAGATTGATTTTTTTAAATATATTTAAAATTACGTTATAGAAAACAAAAGTGGAGAAAGTGAAAGTCTTAATACTTTAAAAAGCCATTGTAACATTATTTGACAACATATCAATGACTACAAAGTTCATCATACATTTCCATGCAAAAGGACTGCTTTTTAAAGTGTCCACTGATAATATTAAAGAAACACATTACGGGTCGCGGTGTCATTCTGTTGTTACCAACAATTAATTGGAACTGCTGACCTGTCTACCACTGGTACTGCCAGCACCGTCACCTCCATCCACTTCTTCAATTCCACGGTCTGGAGGAACGCCATCCTCTCGGTTCTCTGGAGCTGAACTCATTTTCTACCTAAGCTAACGTTAGCTATTTGCTACAAAAACAAATGTTGCCCAAATGATTAGCTGCCTTTGCTATTTGCTACAAAAATAGAAAATACTGCCAAGGTGTGGACGTCCATAGTTTGCTAATGTTAGCTGGCTGAAATGTCAACCACGAAGACAGTAGCAAGCTAACTGCAAGTGCTAGCCACTGCGCTACTGTAGCTTCTAACCCACAGACTACTGGTTAGCTAGCTAAAAGATAGCTTCACACATCAAGGAGCATGTTCATTCAGGACTGGTGATTTCAACAGAATTATCTAGCTAACAAATAAGTATCACCTCATTTAATAGCACGTACATCTCCGCGCTACAGTCTTCCAATCTACCTGCACCAGTTGTTGCGTTTTGCTGTTGTTGATACTAACCCACAATGTGTTGACCAGGAGATCATAGTAGCAAGGAATCTCACAACTTCCGGTTAAAAGTTGAAATAAAAGCCCTCCACAAAAGAATTGAATAGGAATACAACGAATTATTATATATAAGTGCCTTTTTTTCTAATAAAACACTAACAACTTCAGTAGCTGTTACGTAAGGGATATAACAATATTAGAAAAACACATAATATAGAAGTGTTGTTTGTGTTGTCATTTCGATTAATATTCAATGTCGGATATGCTGTACTTTGAGCGACTTTGAGTTCGGTTGGTTGCTGCTAACTTTTTGTTTGTGAAATTATGACCCGGAAAGGCATTTTTTTCTGGACGTTAACTTCCAGTGTTCCAGAAAAGACTAGAAAAGGCTAGAAAATGATTTTCTGGATAAATTCAATACATATTTTATCTATTTATTTTTTTCTATGATTTATTCTGATTTATTAAGCAAAATGTATTAATTACTGTTCTCATTCCCTTCCCCAGAGTTTTGTTATTGGATGGTAAAAAACAGCGCCTTATTTGATTGGTTTAATTGATGAATTAATTGTGCCTAATATTTTGATGCACATAATCAAATCACAATAATTTGTACAATAGGATAGGTTTAATGAAGTCTGGGCTGTTTTTATTACTTAATTCTATGCCTGGTTTGTTTTCTTATGTACAAAATCAAAGCAACCAAATGTTACACAATTGTAGTTGTTTATTTGTTATGTGGCATCTCATAAAACATATTAGAAACAAAGTAGTTCGCCCTCTTTCTACTTTTGACAATTTGTTTGCCATGACTGATGTACAGGTGGAATGTTAATGTCAATGGCAGTAATGGTCACAAATGAAATAAATTAATGTCTGCTTGATTGACTACACAACAGTCTATCAAGTACATCTGCTTGATAAACATCACTCTCTATTGTGTCCTGTGATTGTCATTGTCCAGGTTGTCATTGTAGCCAACGTTAATACTTCATGACATTTTACTGGTGCTTTACTGGTGCAAACCTTTGTACACAACATTGCCTCCTATACACTTCCATTGGCTGGGACTCCCTCACATCTAGAAGAGCCAGACATTGGTTGATTTGTAAATTGGGCTATCATGCAGATACATACAAAACATATTTTTATTTATATTTATTTTAAGTTGATTTACAGTGAGGCCCTGTATTACAACAAAAAACTATAAAAACATGAATAAGAAAAGAAAAAGAAAATATACTATCCAATTTACTGTCCAATGTAAAGTCCAACACTATTTAAAATGTGCTGTGGACACAATAGCCTTCAACCTAAGATCATCCTGCAGATCATTCCATGTTTAAGACTTGGCCCGGGGTACCTTGAGAACTATCCAATCATCTGATTGTGTTTGATACGATACGTTTTTTAATGAAATTTTGGAGGTAAGAAAATTTTTGAGGTTTCTGCAGGATGGCATTATAAACAATAAAACGTGTCTTGTCCTTCTGGAATGCAAGGAATCCCAACCAACTGCAGTATATTGAAGACAGTTATGTGTATAAAAAGCTTGCCCCAATAATAAAATATAATCTGGAACAGAGTCCGGGCTTTTTAAAACAGAAGCTGAGGCATACATGTCACCATAATCTAGCACAGACATAAAAGTGGCCTGAAAAATAAAATGTTTATGTCGAGATGACAAGCATGCTTCATTTCGATAAAATAACTTATATTTATAAAAGCTCAGTAAAGTGGGTTTTAAAAGAGTTTATGGTCTTGCCAAATACCTATATATTTGTATGAAGTAACAAATTCTAAAACCGAATTGTCTAGTGTGGTAATTTTAAAAGTATCCGCACCTATGTATCCGGACCTTGAAAACACCCTATACCTGGTTTTAAAACCAAGTAAAGGATCTAAAAGGGAATTTTGTAAAGCTTGGAAGTCAGCAAATATGTGCAAATATGCTTGTGCAAAAGAAGGAGCTGCAATACTGTGTCATCTGCATAGAAGTGAAAATTAAATGTTCTCACCAGGTTACAAATATAATTTATATACTGTATATGATGAACAGTAATGAACCCAAAATCGAACCCTGGGAAACTCCTTTATGAACTGCGATAAATGTAGATTCACACCCATCCGAAACAACCACTTGAGTCAAATGTTTTAAACATTAAACATGCATTCATTTCATGCCCAATGACGACAGGTTAATAAATAAAGCAAACACAACCAAGTTTTGACTCCAAGGCCTTAGCAATATCATCTACAATCAACCTGTTTGCAGTAATAGTGCTGTGCCCTGGTCTAAAACCAGATAGAAATTTGTTCAATACATTATTGTTAGTAAAAGAATAACACAGCCGTATGTTTACTGATGACTCCAATATCTTAGTAAGACAAAGCAATTTAGAAATGGGTTGATAATAATCAAGGACCCTAGTGTCTCCACCTTTATGTAGAGGCAACACATACCGTTTTCCAAATCCTTGGAATGATCCCAGTTGACAATGTTAGATAAATTATCTGCATTATTGCCCCTGAGATAAATGGTGCTGCCTTGACCAAGCAAGGGTCTAATTGATCAGGACCTGTATGATTTTCGAGCATTTAGAGATACATAAGCATCGAGCACTTCAAATAATGGTCTAAGGGAAAATCTTGACTATCATCAAACATTTTCTGCTTAAATATCCAGTTATCATATGAGGCAGTAGCAGTATGTTTTTCAAAGAGGTTGTCTGCTCGAATAAAGTGGCTAGTAAAAGCATCAACAATAATGTTCTTGTCAGTATTGGGATCAGTCTCCAAGACTAACGTCTTTGGTATGGCGGTATGTGAGTAGTTCTTCAATGATTTCACTGTTTCCTAAATGTTGCTGAATTTCCTTCACCACAAAACGTATTGGAAAAACAGCAGTTATCCGATACGCCCACAAGACTTGTTAATACTAGAGATATTGATGTCCTGAACCTTTATAGGCAAAACTGATTTAGACTACCCAAAACAAAGTTAAAGCCAGTAAACTTAATTTAGAAGCATTGGTGACTATAAGGACATTCAAACATCTGATACAAGATACAAGACTTTATCAATGTGAACAATGATTGCTTTTCTTAATGAGCGTGCTTCCTATGTGTTTTTTTAAATATTTTTCTTCTCAATATATGTTCTTTAATTTTGCTGTAATACAGGGTACAAATGTAAACATGAGATTGCTCTTAGCATGATTTTCGTGTATAAATTATTATAATGTCTTCATTTATATTTTGACAAAATACGTTCATATTATTTATCAATGACTATGGTTACTTTTGTTGTCAGTCTCAATTGTGGGTCACGTCTGTTATGCAAAATAAAACAAACACTGTCTAGTTAATAATTTCAGTTGGTGCCATGTCTGTATTGTGAAAATGTGAAAATATGGGATAAAAATCTTGAAAGATGAAAAATATTAGTCAATGGAAAATTATGGCAAATGGGTATTGTGATAACTGCGCCCTCTGCTGCCCGTCCTCCCCCTGCAGGGGGCAGGCTTCGGCGCTCTATGTCACCGGCCTTCTGACACCACCGCCCAACTCATCTCAGCGGTCGTCTTGTTTAGCGCACCTGATCATCATTCACAGTCATTTCACCCAGTATATATGTTCCCTCTGCTCCCCTGGTCTTTGTGTGTTATTGTCTCACTGCTGTGAGCATTGCTCAGCTACACGTTGTTAAAGAATAGTAAAAGAACATGACTTCAACTCCTCAGTCCGGTGCTCCTCTCATTCTGTAAAAGGCTGACAGGTATATAAGATGCTCAGTACTGTATCTTTAAAAGAGAAAGGGACACATTTTACATGTTTTATGTTTTTTGCTTAATTATGGAGAAAATTGGTTGTCACATTTTGCTGGCTCATGAGCCATTATGAGTCATTATGTGGCCGCTATAGTTGGACTGGAAATAATTGGACATTGACACAAGTTTAGTTATTTTGGTTTTTACCAAAAGATATTCAAGTTACAGTTAAATAAAATTATGAATATGGCCTTAAAGTGCAGTCTCTCTGTATTAATTCCTCCATCCAAATTGGAGGAAGGGATAAGGAATTACAGCTCTTTAATATTTAGCCTTGTCTTTTTCAATGGACCAAAAGTAATTGAACAATTAACTCAAAAGCTTTTTCATGGGCAGGTGTGGTCTATTCCTTCGTTATTTCTTCAACAATTAAGCAAGTAGAAGCTCTGGAGTTGATCCAGGTATGGGATTCACATTTGCAAGCTTTTGCTTCGAACCAACAACATGTGATCAAAGGAACTCTCAATGCAAGAGAAACAGGACATTCTTAGGCTGCAAAGACAAAAATCCATCAGAGAGATAGAAGGAACATTAGGAGTGGCCAAATCAACAGTTTGTTGCATTCTGAGAAAAAAAAGATCACACTGGTGAGCTCTGCAACACAAAAAGGCTTGAACGTCCACGGAACACAACAGTGGTGGATCGTAGAATCCTTCCCCTGATAATGAAAAACCCCTCACAACATCCAGCTAAGTGAAGAACATTCCATGAGGTAAGCATATCATATCCAACATAAAGAGAAGACTTCATGAGAGCAAAAACAGAGGGTTCACCACAAGGTGCAAACCATTCATAACCCTCATGAACAAAAAGGCCAGATTTTCCCCAAATAATATCTAAAAAAGACAACCCAGCTCTGGAAAAACATTATTTGGACAGATGAAACTAAGATCAGCTTGTACCAGAATGACGTGAAGAAAAGAGTATTGGGAAGGCTTGAAATGGCTCATGATCCGAAGCATACCACATCATCTATAAAACAAGGTGGAGGCAGTGTGATGGCTTGGACATGCATGACTTCCAATGGCACTGGGTCACTAGTGTTTATTGATGATGTTACAGTAGACAGAAGCAGCCAGATGAATTCTGAAATGTTTAGGAATATATTGTCTGCTTAGATTTAACCAAAATATGCCGGGCCTTTGCCAATTAAAGCATCACAAAGGAAGAAACACAGCGTTTGGTGATTTCCATGCGTTCCAGACTTCAAGTAGCCATTGCCTGCAAAGGATTCTCAACAATATTACATTTTGTATTCATGATGGTGTAAATTTGTCCAATTACATTTGAGCTCCTGAAATAAGGGGACTCTGTATGACATTGGTTGCAATATTTTGTTCAACCCTATGAATTAAACTCAAAGTCTGCTCTTCAGTTGCATCTCTGTTTTTCATTTCAAATCCCTTCTGGTTTGTACAGTTTGTATCCTTTCTGGTTTGTGTCAGTGTCCAAATATTTGCGGATTTATTGTAATAAAGTGCTCTGAGCACTCCAACCAATGCACTGAATATTAACAAAATGTAGGATGACCCAAATGAATTGAGCAGATATTGTGCAGATATTTTCAACCTACGGTATCATAAAGATACAACATTACATATCCCGTCAAATGTCTTTCAAATTGTGAAATTTGCTCTTAAAGGTTTACCAGCAAATTACAAAATAAAGGGAGCCATGCACCAGAGCAGGATCTATGATGATTTGGTGTTGCATTACCTCTAACAAGTACCCCAAAAACGTAATAATTACCGAGCTACCTAAAAAGCTGAGGTAAAAGATAGTCAAGACAACCGATTAGAGCAGCAGGATCAAAAAGGCATCTGATCCAGAGGGCTATAAGTGACAGTGGACAGTGGACATCAAATGTTGGCAAATACATTCTCAATGTAAATGATTGGAATATTAACCAAACCATTTTACTTAAGTTGAAAACTTGAATGGAAACCCCAACCATCTCATGATGTAAATGCCCTACTGGAGTTTCCTATTGGCAACTGCAAGTTTCCAATTCCACTGGCTAAATGAGAAGTTTCAAAAGGTGAGTTGTTTCTAGAAGTATAAGCTATCAACATTTACAAACAATACAATGATGGTCCCTTTATTTCAACAAAATCAAACAGAATTGTTTTCAGAAGATGAATATCCATGCCTGAAACATCCTGTGGCTGTCACTCTGTTTCAACAGCCTGTAGCTGGTTGGGATATTTACTGGACCTAAATCCAAGGTTGCCAACACTCACAAACCACAGTGGGCTCCATATGTCTGAGTTCACTACAAGTACTCTTTGTATACAACATTGATCAAAGACTTGGACTTCCACGTGATGGTCTTGGCAGTGGACATCAATAACACAGTAAATAACAACATTACCAAATGATGTAACTGCATAACATTTCTACACCATTACAGTATGTATACAACCAGGATGTGTTGAGGCCCGGTTCAAGGGCCACCACTCCAAGGGAATGTGTGTAAAGAAGTGCACATTTGGCATGCTGAAAAACCCGCTGGAGATCCAACATTCTGAAAGCTCTGGAAGTGTGTCCCCTGTCTGTGCCCAAGGAGGTTCTCCACTACCTTTGACTCTCTATGGACGACATCTTGGAGATGGAGGACCATCCTCAGCATGAGGAAATGGGTGACAATCCAGAGGATTGTCACAACAGGACAGTGTGAATTCAAATGGCAGCTATTAAGGGAAACTGATCAATATTAGACAATTCCATCTCTAATTATTTTTTTTATTTGTAAATCTATTTAGCTAAAACTAGTGAAAGACAAACTAGAGAAAACAAGTGTTGAACATGAAATGTCATTTGGCCGGCAGCAGCAGGTGCTGGTTTCACCCCTGCTACCACAATGTACATCATACCTCAACTATCATGGCTAGGATGACTTTTTTGTACTTCAGTAAACCTGTAATATGTGCCAAAATTATAATCTTTATATTCTCTACTCACTCCCATTCAGTTTTAGAAAACATTTATTTCCAGTGAAGAGGGTCTCTTTCGCCCCCTGTCACTCTATGATGGCTGCAATCTCTTCAGCAGCCCTTGAATAAAATATTAATGTCAGTATGACCAGTATAATGTTGTATGGAGACTATAGCCTCATTCATTTGATGAATGTCACATTTTTAATAGTGAAAATCAACTACAAAGCTAAAAGCTCTCTACTGGAAATTACTTAACATTGCTAATGTTAACTAGCGTCACCACTGCATTGAACAGAATAAGTTATCTAATCGAAAAACTGGAACAAATTTACAAATTATCAGTATCTTATATAAAATAAGTAAATATTCAGCAACTACAATGCCCATTTCTCGTAATTTTTTTCAAATGCTGATATTCTAAGGGCTTTCCAGAGGCTTTCAATGGGGTTCAGGTCTGGAGATTGGGCTGGCCATGACATGGTATTGATCTGGTGGTCCTCCGTCCACACCTTGATTGACCTGGCTGTGTGGCATGGAGCATTATCCTGCTGAAAAAAAAACAATTCTCAGAGTTGGGGAACATTGTCAGAGCAGAAGGAAGCTAGTATTATTCCAGGATAACCTTGTACTTGGCTTTATTCATGTGTCAAATCTGACAAATCTGTCTGATTCTAGCCTTCTTGAAGCATTCCCAGATCATCACCGATCCTCCACCAAATTTCACAGTGGGTGTGAGACACTGTGGCTTGTAGGCCTCTCCAGGTCTCTGTCTAACCATTAGACTACCAGGTGTTGGGCAAAGCTGACAATGTTACTCGTCAGAGAAGATGACCTTACTCCATTCCTACAGTCCAATCATTATAGTATTTTGCAAACTTCCGACTGGCTCGTCTTTGCTTTTCATTGATGACGTTTATCTTTCTAGCTTTGCACAACTTCAGCCCTGCCCCTAGGAGCCAGTTTCAAACCGTCCTCGCCGTGCACTTCAGCCCAGCTGCTGTTAACCATTCTTTTTGTAGGTCACTTGATGTCATCCTACAATTGTTGAGTGACATTCAAATCAGTTGACGGTCATCTCGGTCAGTGGACAGTCGTTTTAACCCTCTGCTAGTCTGTAGCTTTGTTGTCCCCAATGTCTATTGCTTGACCTTGTTGTTAGGAATCTACATCTTTGAAATTTCCAGGATAGAAGCAACCTGATAAATGCTCAGTGTATTCCTCTGCCAGTAACACCAGAATTTAACTCTTCTTTTCCTCCCTCAAAGCTTTTCTTTTCAACTCTTTTGTCATGCTGAATGCATATTTTTTAATTCAAATTATCTTTGAGGTACTATTGGCACCTAATCAGTACCTCATCAAGTAAAATGAGGAGTGGTTTCTTAATTTTTTAGCTGTATGTGTAGTCAAATTATAATAGTATGAAACCAACAGCTACAGTCTGATGTTAACATTGTTAAGTAAAAGTATACCAAAACCTGCAAAAAAGTATTTCATGAAATCAATTAACTATTCTTTTTACAGAAAACCATGGGATGAGTCTATCCATACTCAGCACATGATAACTAATCCGCACTGCGAAATACCATGCAGGCAATTGATGATGAAAGCAACATGCCTACTACAAAGAAAACAAAGGCTTAATTAAGAATGCCATCAAGTCAACAAAAGATATGTTAAGAGGATGCAAACCAATTAAATTGGAAACAAAGGAAACAACAATTGAATTGTTCATACTGTTTTTATCATAGAGATTAGGCCCCAAGAAGTGCTTGAATGAGCGTAGGCACCACAACTCTCACTTCAGCCTGTGTCACCATGGGGGGAGGGGTCGTGCCATTGGGGAGACGAGGGGAGTCTCCTCAGTTTATCAGACGGACTGCCGGGATCACCAGAACACAGACGGCAAAACCAGCAGGCGTTTTCCCAAGAACCATCTGGAGAGGTCGACTGTGGCAGATGCTACCCATGCAGGAGAGTGCTTTATTTGGTTCGGGAGGCATGATAAGGGCCATCCTGTACCCCTTGGAGTGTTGGCAGCAACCAACTGCTTGTCCTCATCCAAGCCTTTCAGATGCTCTTACCATCGCAGGCCTTAGATTAACACTTCATTTTCTGCAGATCTTCTTTGGGAAACCTCGAAGACCCCGTTATCTTGAAAGTCATAAATAGCAAATGCCAGTTAATAACGTAGTATCTAGTTTCTTAAGAGAAAACAGATCAGACTTTCCCCCATTTGTTCCTCAGTAATTATTTAGGTCCCAATAATAACAGTAAAGTGCCGTTGAAAAAGAAAAAAACGTATCATCACATGAGCTAATGAAAATCCTTTAATGTAAGGATCGATTCAAAGGAGAGATTATGGAACAACTGTGTAGTTCTACACTGCTGGCCGTTTGAAAGTATTTTCATTTTGAATGGGCAACCTGACTGAAAATGAGGTGCTTGCTGCCTGTTCTCCCTGCAGTCTGCCTCAGGCGGGTCAGTAAGGTACAGCCAACAAATAAGACATGGAATCAAAATAATTCCAAGACCAATTATAAGGCTAAAGCAATATATCAATCAATCAAATTTATTTTATAAAGCCCTTTTTACATCAGCAGTTGTCGCAAAGTGCTTTCACAAAAACACCCGACCTTAAATAGCGGTATTGGGCTGACAAAGAGGACAGACTGGCTCCATATTAACAAGCAGTGTTTACCAGCTGTAGGGAGCATGGTGAGCAGGGATGAACAGCGACTTCAAAGCAGTACGGACTGTCAGAGATGGCTACAGGGCACTTCTGTTTGACTTGACATGCAACTTGTTTGTTGGAATGAAGCTACAGCAATGACTTCAGTCGTGACCAATTATGTTATTTTTCTTAAGTGACACCAGGCAGGTGGGCTCTGACTAGGTAGTGAAAATCTTTGCCTTGAGACACCTGAGGCTCAGAGAAATGTCACATCACTTCTTCTTGGCAACTAGAAACTCCATACAGTTTTGGATTGCAAAATTGACCTGAATTGAAAATTTTCCAGCTTACAACTTGTTTAAGAATTTGTAGTTGTTTAGAAATACAGTAAATTACTCTTAAAATGTTATTACTGTCAACTTTTAAAGAAAACACTTTTATATAACCTAGGTTTAGCTGAACGGATGGAACTTGTCTGCTCCGTTTTCAGTAAAACACCTTTCGGGTGGGTATTTATACAAAGCTTGCCTGGAGAACCTATTCACAGTTTTTCCAGCAGAGGGCAACTTTGTTTGAGCAATGAGCAATGTCTGACAAAAGGTACTCATCTGTTATGTTATGCATGACCTCATCAAGAAAGACGCCACCTGTCGGAGGCCCAAGCTGGGGAAAGCCATTGGTGAATAGAAAAAAACAACGCAGCTCTCAATGCAGATTTTGACATCACAGACAGATAAATACGGGCATCTGCATATAATGGAACTGATGGTCTCTACTAGACACGCTACAACATGTTCTAAAGGCAGACAGATAACAATCTATAACTGTAACCACTAACAGAGACCTGCTTGATTTGTCTGTATTTTCACAATGTGGGTAAGCGAGACAAAAGACAATAAAGGAGGGGGGAATTGGGAACAGCTGCTCTTATTGAAAAAACATTCTCCACAGAGATTGCTTTTACAATTTTTCCTTCTCTCCAGGGTTTTTCTATCTTGCCTGATCTTTACTTCACTGTAAGATCATACAGCTTCAAAAATCAGTAATTATACAAAGAAAAGCGTAGACAATCAAATCACCTTTTGAACCATCCATTCTCTTACTATTATATAGATTTACATTTTTTTATAATAAAATCAATCTAATGAGATGTCTCATCACCAGACTTACAGTGATCATTTTTAAATACAATAAATGTTTTACTTTCTTTGGGGGTGGTTTTCGCACTGTGGTAGGCCAAAATGTAGACCAGAGTGGCCCCGCTAGGATCACAACACATATGTTGTGTCTGTAAGTCTAATGACTTAATTCTGTACAGTTTCTTTGTTTATTTTACTTGTATTTTCAGTTTATTTGTATAAGATTTGTTCAGATTTGTGGTGTGGGAAAACCATTGGCCACATTGGTCACAAATCACCTTGCGTCAATAAAAATGACTCACTATGGCTTGTAAATCAGTCTGTATGTCACAATCGGCCATACCGGAAACAGTTCATATGTTCTGAAACACGACATTTTTCTTTACATTTCCACTGAGGCGTTGGACCTGATGTACTCACCTGGATGGAACTGGTTCTTCCTGACTATCCAGTTGGTCACTGACACTTTTCTCTTGATGACATGGTTGGAGTTATCATATCATTCATCCATAGAGTAGGGTTCAGGCTTTTGGTGGCCAAAAAGCAGTTTTAGCCACATTTATTTAGTATGAAAGCCGAGCATGCTCCCATTGAAAACCGGAGGGGCCGCTCCAGTCATAAACAGACATGCAATCTTTTTCTGCTGTCACAATCAAGACAAACACGCTAATGCTGAAATTACTGAAGATGACTCATTTCATAATTATACAATTCACAAAGGTAAAATGTATCTCTTCTAGATGCTAGCTCAACTTAAAGCAGTGGGATGTTAACTAATGTTAGAAGCCTAAATCACATTACCCTGGCAGAACAACATTGGAAGTTGGCGTTAGTGGGAATGACTTAACCGAGTAAAATACTTGTAATGTTTAGATTTTTAGCACATCAAACTACAGCACAATGTGGCTCCAAATGGAGCTGTGATCATTTAAACAAATACTTTACATGTAAACTAACATAACTTCCAGTTTAGCTGAGCCAGACTCACAAGCTACTCATAAATGCCCTGTGAACTATCAAAAGCTCGTCATCAGCCTGTTGGAGAACTGGTCTAAAATGTTTACGATTTTTTATTTTTTATTAACTGATGAATAATATATAAATGCTTCGGATATAGTAACAAGACGTATAATAAAAGTGATTTCACATTCCTTACACATTCCTTGTTCCCTTTGATTCATTATAATTGATTCTGTGCCAACCATATATTTCCACTTCAGTTATTACTGTGTTAGTTACATAGTAATGAGAGCAACTTAATACAGTGTTATCAAAGTTTCCGTTCACACTGCTCAGGCATCCAGGAATCCAGTCGAATTACCAGTGTGAGGAAAGACATTGAAGGAAACACTCATTCAACTAATGACCTCAGTTTAGCATTGAGTTGGCTGATCCACAATGGCCAGAGGGAGTCATTAGAGTGCAATAGGACACAGAGATCCCAGCCAGACTATGTCACCCCCACGCACAGCATCTCCAACCTGGGTTTCAGTGGCGCATCTGGGTGGGAATGCAGTGACTTATTCTGCTGCACCACTCTGGAGGCCCCTGAAGGAATCTTTGACATCCAGTGGACACAATGGCATCCCAGATATACAAACTAAGAGCCTTGTCAGAATGAAGAGGATGTAAGTCACATTATTTTTAATTGAGCTGAAATTCCTGTTTGTATGCCTGCCCATGTGCCTGCGTATGTCTGTCCATCTCTTTGTGCGTGTGTGTATGTCTGTGAGTCAGTCCATCTGTCTGTCTGTGTGAGAGTGCATTTGTCTCTCTATTTGAATAGAATGTGTTGACATAAGCGCCAACACGGTGACACTTTTCTCCTATTTAACTCCATGGATTGACATATATATCAGGTGATTCACACTCCTCTTTTCCAATTAAAGGAAATGTTTTGACAAGGCTCCATTTCTTGACACCTTGCTTCCCATTAAATGCATTGTATTGACAAGAGCATCAAATTGTGAACACAGCTCTGTGACATTCATCTTTTTCCATTGACTGCAATGCATTCAGAAAAGTATCAACCATGTGACATTCATACTTTCCCTGTTGAGTGCAAGGTATTGAGAAATACATAAGCTCTGTGACATTTGTCTTTTTTGATTGTTACAATGTATTGAGAAAAAGTCAGGCATGTGATATCTTGAGTTAAAGTAAAACTATCTACAAGCATAAAGCAAAGCATTGGAGCAGTTTTCCCTCTGAATTTTCTGTGGAAAACCTCAAATTCTATATGTCTGGTGTTGATTGAACAGGTATGAATGTATTCCAAGTTTATTTCAAGCCTGTCTGTGCATTGATTACCCTGTTGTTCTCTCGTAGCAAGTTATTTGTAGCCCAGATTTTCAGTGGCAAAACAAAGCGGTCCAATTGTCCTAATCAGAGAAGGGTCAACACATCTTGCTAGCATGTATTTTGGTTTGAGTCCAAGCTTGGAGATCGTTTAGGTCAAACTTGCTAGGACTAAAGCATTTAGAGGAGAAATTGAGCCCTTCGCCCATGATAATATGCAGGCAAAGCCTATTGTGGTATGAAAATAAATATATATATATTGACCTAGATGCTGTATTTATGATATTATTGAACATTGTCAGGATTGTTTGCTTTTTCGGTGTCTTCCCCAAATGATCTAGGAATGGGAGAAATGTCTTTAAATACAATTTACAGAAAAGGAAGAACTCATTGGGGAAAAAGTTAAGATCCGTGAACTCAACACACAACAATCGCTTTTTCTCCTTCCAAAGTTACCTATATTTTAAGATACCTTTGTTTTGGTTTGCATTATAAACTCCGAAACTCTGCCAAACCCTTCCCTTCAGTTGTGACGTGTGTGCTGGGTTTCCATCCAACGTTTGTGTGTGGCTTGTGCATTCACATGTGTGTTCTCACCCGTTATGTTCTTGTGCATGTGTGCACTTGTGTATGTATTTGTGCGTGATTACAGCAGGTTTGTTTGTGTTCGCTGATGTTTGTCCACACTGTGATGTGCAAATATGGACCAACAAGTGCAAGCACAGATGCCAGCTGGCGTATCACAATTCTACTGTTTCTCACTGACAAAAGACATGATTCTGTAAATAAGCTTTCAACCACCAAAGTGTACCTTCATGAATATTAAATGAGACACTTTGAAATGAATTGTGCCTCTTTGGTAGTGGAGGCGCTAGTCTGGAACCATCGTGCCTGTTTTCTGTGATTTATTTGCAGGTGTGTCTCTTTGAAGTGAAGAGTTGTGAGGTTCTGCACCTGCTAGAGAGGAAAAGCTTTGATAAGGGTAGGAAGATTGCCAGACAATCAAAGTTCTCTGTATTCCTGCATAAAGGCATGGAGCTAATGCAAACTTTGTATTGTAAGGCACTTTCTCTCATTCTCTGTCTCCCTCAGTTTTTCTTCTTTTTAAAAATAAGTGGGAATTTACAAGTATAATTCTGGGTCTTGCTTTAGCTATTTGCATGATGTACCATGTCTTTAATGAATCTATGTGTCCAAACACCTTACTGTCATCTTTTACCCATGTACATTATTATTCCTATTACAATTAATTGTGTTATTATTTAAAGAAAGACTGACTAACCCCATCAAAGTCCTTTATAAATCTTTTTAATAAACCACGACAATGTTATTTTTACATAATCTGCACTGCTAGTAGGGTCAGACAGACAATATTCTTTTGCATCAACATGGCATATTTCTCTACTAGCTGAAGACAGCAGAAAGCTCAATAACCTGACTAGCTCATCAATATAGAGTCCTCAAGCCTGGACTTGGCTTTAGAATTTCAATAGCAGCTAAATACTATGCTGTACTGGGCTATGGTTTTGGGGGACTGTCAATTTCTGGGAACTAAACTGGTTTCATGCACTGCATGCAATTTTTCTTTTATATTCTAATTATTTAGCTTAATATACAACTGCCGTCAGACAGCACATGTATTATATGAGAAATAAGCCAGTAAGATACTGTATTTAACTACAGGCTACATTCTCTGGTCCACAGAAATCATTCAAAGGCAGTTCTATATACGTCACCGTTTCAGTACCATGGACAGCCATCAGTAGGCCATAGGCTGCTTTGTGTCTCAAAACCCAGAGGGTAGGCATCAACCAGCCTACCCCCACTGTGTTTTGGGCTAAGTCAAGGCCTACAATAAACACAATACTGCAGGATTTGACTGAAACCGTCAGCGATGTAAGGACTGACATGGACTTCATATACAATCAATATGATTCTTATTAGTCCTTTATCTGTAGACTATTGGCTAGCGACTGATTGGTTGTACCCCGAAGAACTGCACTGATCTATGGGCAATGTGTTGTTTTAGCAGTGATAGAGTGAATGAAATATGCAGCATTCACATACCTTCACATAATCTGTGGCCATCGGACTATTAGGCATCATTGGTTTCAGTGGACTGCATTGTCTTGCATTAATAGACAGGGTTGACACACTTTTTAGCCAAGCAAGCTGTACATGAAATGTTTACATTTGTGCCTGCAGTTCTGTTGGTAGACCATCGCTTTTCACCATTGTAAATTTAATTGTAGGCTATGTATACCACCTATAGGAAATGTGTTCATTGTACGTTGCTTGACTTGCATTGCTTCATTTCGTTAGTTAATTATAACCACAGAAGTCGGCTTTTGAGAAATATCACAAGGTGTTTCTAAACTCATGCGTGTCATGATTTTTCATTTTGGAGCAAAGCTCAAGTATGCCGATGTATTAAGCAAGAACAGTTGTGCATGAGTGCATCTTACTGCAGTCGGCTCCTGGCAATTTAGTTTTTTTGAATCTCCTTTCTCTGTTTGTTTACTGCGTATCTTTACTGTCAATGTAACTAACCTGAATATACCATACATTGTATCATCCGATATAATTACCCATCTGTGCTAACTTAAGCTACCTTTGTAAATATTATTTTATTGAACACACGTAAGTTACGCAATACAGGAATTTTAATAAATACGTACCGTTCAGCCATAACATTATGACCACCTGCCTAATATTGGGTAGGTCCCCCTTTTGCCACCAAAACAGCCCTGACCAGTCGAGGCATGGACTCCACTAGACCTCTGAAGTCGTGCTGTGTTATCTGGCACAAAGACGTTAGCAGCAGATCTTTTAAGTCCTGTAAGTTGCGAGGTGAAGCCTCCATGGATTGGACTTGTTTTTCCAGCACATCCCACAGATGCTTGATTAGAATGAGATCTGGGGAATTTGGAGGCCAAGTCAACACCTTGAACCCGTTGTTGTGATCCTCAAACCATTCCTGAACCATTTGTGGCAGGGCACATTATCCTGCTGAAAGAGGCCAATGCCATCAGGGAATACCGTTGCCATGAAAGGGTGCACATGGTCTGCAACAATGCTTAGGTAGGTGGTACATGTCAAAGTAACATCCACATGAATGGCAGGTCTGACTGGTCTGTGGCTACGCAGCCCCAAATGCAACAAACTGCAATGTATTGTGTGTTCTGACACTTTTCTATAAGTACCAATATAAATCAAACACTTTTTCAGCAATTTGAGCTACAGTAGGATGAGTCTGTTGGATGAGACCACACGGGCCAGCCTTAGCTCTCCACGTGCATTAATGAGCCGTGGCCACCGATGACCCGGTCACCGGTTCACAGCTTTTCCTTCCTTGAACCACTTTTGATAGGTACTGATCACTGCAGACTGGCAACACCCCACAAGGGCTGCCGTTTGGAGATGCTCTGACCCAGTCATCTAGCATCACAATTTGGCCCTTGTCAAAGTCTCTCAGATCCTTATGCTTGACCATTTTTCCTGCTTCTAACACATCAACTTTGAGGACAGAATGTTCACTTGCGACCTAATATATCCCACCCACTGACATGTGCCATGATAACCAGATTATCAGTGTTATTCACTTCTCCTGTCAGTTGTCATAATGTTATGGTGGATTGGAGTGTATGTTTGTATGTTCTATAGATTAAATGAGTAAAAACAGGGCTGACAGAAACAAAAAATGAACACTGCAAGACAAACCAAAAAGAAGTGACCCATTACCCACTCCCTGCAACCAGATATGGTCCCTCTCCTTTCCTCCCTCTCACTCTAAATATATTCTGTTACTCCCACTGTTACTCAGGACACACTGTTACCCAACACACAAAAACAGATGCATCAAAGGCAGATCCAGCATAAGACTCATTACATTGTTGACTGATCTCAATTTGCCTTTCTGTCCTCTGCTCCTCAAAGTGACTGTGTTCCACTCGTCTTTTATCATGATGTCATTTTTGTTAAGTATTGTGCAAAAACATGGGACCTACCAAAGACAGGTGTATTTATCTTGATTATTGTGAAATACTCAATTCAACTAATTCTTTCCACAGACATATGGTTGCATCACAGTTTACTCAGTTGTGTCATAGCGAAGAGGGTAAAAACGTTAGCGGTCAATTATTTTTCATTACAAATGTGCAATTTATTTTGAAACATTTTCAGATTTTCTTTTTCATTTAGACATTATTGACATATTTTTTTATCTGGAGCTAAAAGCCACTGTACTTTCTTCCTGAACCTAAATGAAACATTATGGAGGTTTAACATTCAACAATCTGTGTTCTGTACTTGTCAGTCAAAATCCCAGGTTCCTTTTAGACTACGTCTAGGACCTTAAGCCATCCCACAAGCCCAGAGACGCGAATATCACTCATCACTCATTGTTGATGTGCCAGAGAGAGGTAAACCTGCCGCTCTCGCCGTCTCTGTATTAAGGAGACTGAAGAGCAAGTGAGCTAGCTGGAGAGTGACTTGGTGTTCAGTCCCTAGCGACTGCCTTAGCAACCAATCAAAGCCAGTTCACACAGGTCAGAGAGAGTTTGAGATTGATGGTTTATGGTACCCGTAGACTTTCAAGCACCAGTTGTGGGAGATGGAAGTGGAGTGTGAAACTTAAAAAGGTTGTGAAGTGCTGATAACAGTCACCTGCAGGGAGTTTAAAACAACATTGTTTTCTCATACAGCTATCTTCAACACCACCTTGACTTTTTACCTTAAAGGTAACCTGCCACATTTTCAGTCTCCATTAGACATGCGTCTGTTGGGTAGAAAAAATTCAGCAAGCCCGTTTCAGTAAACCACAGTTATGCACATTGCATTTCTTTCACGTTGAAATTCTTTCATCGGGCTAACTAAGATTAGAAAATAGTTGCCATGGACATCACTCTGCAAATTCCTACAACATCATGTATAAATGTATTCTATTTAACACCAAATTGTTTATGCAAAGATAGCTACACCCTCCTCTCTGCATGGGCGTATGCTGAAATTAAAACAGTTTGGACATTTGAACTACTATCGTAATTGTGTCATTTCAAAGCACTGGAATTCAGAGCCACAAAAAGCAAACATTACACTGTAAACTGTACAAATGTGTGTGTGTGTGTGTGTGTGTGTGTGTGTGTGTCTGTGTGTGTGTACGCACATTTGTGGTATTCTATTTGTGTGCAATGTACAGTGTAGTGTGGCACTAGTTACCCATGGTCTGCTGCCTCATGTCCCAGTTGGAGGGCTGAGTTGTCTGATACTGGCTCCAGGAAGGATTCAAAACTTGACTTGTTACAGTAACATCACACAACCTTGTTTTTACAAATCCACCCTAATTTCATCGTAATGAGGTATTTGTGCCAGCGATTAGTGTGGTCTAATATTACCATATGTTTACTTTTATAGGTAGGTACCTATATAAAGCATGCAATCAGAGGCGGAAACCAGAAAAGAAAACATTCCCTACCTCATATTCAAAGGATAGATTATTCCATCGTGAACACAAAGGAAAACAAATCGCAAGGCGATCAGACTATGTCAGTCAGGGAAGAATTTAATTAGCTGTAATCAAACTGCAAAATCCTTTTATCAGGGTGAATTGGTTTATTTGAGTCTATAAATCATGTAGAGTGCTTGGCATATGACTTTAATCAGCCTGTTATTATCAGACAGATTCTCAATGCCACACTAATTATGACATTCAAACGTTACATGGGAGGACATTCTAATAAGGAGATTTTATAAACAACAATGTGAACATTTTTGTCATTGTTAGACCATTATTAGTTCAACTGATCCAACAAATAATGAGAGGCTTCATTAGAAGTTTCAAACAGGTTTTATAAAAAAGTCACAAATTAATAAACATATACAAATGTACACAAAACGTTTGCGATACATATTTTGAAAGATTTTGTTGTGTTTCACTATTTTATTGTTAGAGGAGTGTCACTGGAAAGGTCAGAGGGCATATTGTGCTGAAATAGCAATGGATGGGAATTGAACCCATACTGCAGCAGTATATGTGAAGAAGGCGCAGTGGTTTAGCTTCCAAGACTTCCTTTGCCTAAACGTGGATTATGTAAATAAAGCAAAGAGGAAGACAGAAAAACAGAGAAATCACTAAACCAAATTTAGCACTTCCTCTGTATGTGACTTGACTTTGTGGATCGATTTTATACAGTTGTCTGCAGTAATTTATGTGGTTTGTTGCTGAATACATTTTTCATTGGTATACAAAAAGTCCAGCTAGGAGATAAAGGATTCTATCAGATATAATACATTATGTAGTCGGTGCTGTATGTTAACTAATATAGATGGGATATAACTTGAGCAATTCTTATTTTAGTTTTCGATTTAAATGTTATGCTCCGCGCATACAAAACTACCAATAAGAATGTGTCGGCAAGATTGAAGTTTGTGTGGTGTATGGTTTTTCCATCCAAACCTAGCAACAAACGTTACACTTTTGTCCCGTGAACAAAATGTAGAGACTTGCAATGTGGGGTACCTCTAACCCAGGGAGTAGGGGAGTACATAATGACAATGCAAGGACCTCCTCACACATACGCTTATCCTAGGGGTTGATCATAGCAATCCATTCATCTAGATACAAATCACAGAGGGGTAAAGTTAATGGACCTGGAAAGACTTGATTTACATTTCCCATTTAAGTAATTTAGCACAGTGGTTCCCAACCAGTGTGCTAGAACCCTTGGGGCTACTTGGCCTATTCAATAAACCATAGGCTTATTGGTGAAATGAACTTGAGGGGGTAAGTCATGGCATTGCATTAGAGGCAATAGCTCATGGGCCAATAACATCAACGACGCTTTGTCTCTTCAAATGTACATTTGTAAATTTTGAACAAAATGAATGAAACAAGCATATAATAATAGGACATACCTAGAAACACAATAGTTTTCAGTCCTGTATATCATCATTAGCAAATTATTGAAAATATCCTGTATTGTAATATATCATTGATGTCTTTAGTGAAATACTAAACAATGTGTCAGTAACTGGACATGAAAGGAAAGCAGCACAACTCCCTACACTGATGTCTACTGCATTCACTCTGATTTGTTTTAGCAGAGGTGTGTCTGACATTCAGATCGAAATGTTCAGCAAGCTCAGTTATGGCGTGAATGATTGCCTTTAAAAAGGTGCTGGTGGAAGCTTATGGCACAAAACATCATTTAGCATTTTCAAACATGGTTTACTTTCATGGTTTACTTGATCTTGCCTGTGATACTTGATTAATAACAGTTTTCAAGCAAATGAATTATAAGCAGCACCCCAGACAGTATATAAACCTGAATCAATGATAATTGTTTAGTCAAGCTGTAAAGCATGTTGGTCACTTTTGAAACATTCAAAGAGGACATGTCAATACCCAAAATTAACGAACCCCTTTTATTCTTTACTTTGCATTAAATTCACTATATTCCATCGTCTCTCATCTGGTTCTCTATTCCAACCGAACTTCTGGATTTTGGAAATCATGTAAAAGAATTTCATGCCACCCCTCTTTCGAAAGAGCACTTGTAGTGGTCCTTTTTACCAAAACATATTCATCTAATACAGTCGTAAAAAGACTGGAATTGGAACGTGTCTATCTCTCATTAACATGTAAACTGAACTCTCTCACTCCTGCCAAAAGCTTAAATATTGGAGCCCTGTCAGTGTTTCATCTTAAAGAGGAGCATGAACATGTTCCTGTTTTAGTAGAAGGGCTATAGAACACATCACAGTTGGCAAGAAAACAAAGACAGAAACATGGGGGAAGGAAGAGGATGTGTCTGTATTCTCTAACAAGGCTATAGAAGCCTCTTTGTACATGTCAGAGTAGCTTTCACGCAGTGGACTCCATGACATGGAATCAATCATGAAAACATGGATTCTGGCAAGCTCTCATTTCTCAACAGATGAGATGGTTAATCATTTCTCCAAGAGTAACTCCTTGTGATACGTGTGTGGGGGGTTTTGTGTTTTTTGGGGCTCTCATTTGCTTGAGTGGAGTTGAGTTAAGGTTTTACACAATCTCATAATGACAGATTTCAAAGTAAAACATAAAGATAACTCCCTCATTGTTCTCATTTAAAGATATGTGATAGATACACCACCTTAACAGCCAGTATTATTTATGGTGTTTGACTGCCCTCGGAACTGATGGATGGTGTTGATGCAGCAACAGTACTTAAAAGCACTTGAGAGATTGAGAAATGCTGTTTCATGCAGTTTCAAGTTATTTTGAAATGGGAGTGAATAGAAGGAAAAGGAGAAGATAATTCAATACAAGCTGGAGATTGAGTCTTGGTTTGAGATAAAAAAAATCCTTAAAATTTGGTGAAATGTGGAGCAGCATTAGAATAACCTGTTGTTAGAGATTAACATAACCCTTAAAACAGTTAATATATACCTATAACCCAGTCAGGAGTTGTGCAGACATAAAACAACACTCCCGCTTCGTGAGTTATTGCATTATTCCTCAAATCTACAACCACAATCATGAGCCAGCCATTTGCTCTCCAAGCTGGAGAATTGCTTTGCATTTTAAAAAGGTCAAACACTCAGATCTCTGCCAGGAGGATAGAAAAAGGAGAAAATCATGTCATCTGTAGAAATCTGGAGACAGTTGCATACTACCCATCCCTGTGTACCCTGAGAGTAGAGCTTAGTGTTGTGTAGAATAGCATGTTTACCTGGCACTGTTGAAAGACATATGAAAGCTGGTGTCCATTTTTACAATAATTGTTAACTTCAAAAATATTTGTACACATTTATTTGCAACACAACACCTGTTCACTAAGGCAGTACTAACTGATAGGGATCTCATGAAATACAAAACAAAACGCTCCCATGAGTATTGGAGCGAGGGTGCACCTGTGCTCGTGCGCATACTTGATTATTAGTGTAGGTGGGTTTGTGGTTTGTGTGTGCGTGTGTGCGTGTGTGCGTGTGTGCGTGTGTGTGTGTGTGTGGGGGGGGGGGTTCAGTGCACCATAAGTAACCTAAAGATTCCTCTTGGGTTTTTCAGTGAGTGTATCAGGACAACAACAATAAGAGATGTATTGATTTTACAACATTGTGCGTTGATTGATCATAGACTCCAAGAGACGTTCCATGTAAAAGAGAAACAGCATTTATTATAACATTTTTAATTCGAGACAGATTGTTACAATCTGGAAACAAAGTGGGAGACGGGAGTGTTTTAGCATAATTTTTGTATTTTATAACTTTATTCTAAAGGATATATTTCAGTACTCTTCATTTTAAAGAAAAAGACTAAGGTTTTGCATTAAAAGAGGGATTCATTATTTTCATCCTAGTATCTTATTCTGCAATGAGCCGTCAAACACACTGTGCACATGAGACAACAAGCCCTGCAGTGTGTCTGCTCCTCACACACTATGGGATATGGTATCCCTGTCTGTTTCAATCAATTAACACACTTTTTTTCGAAAACATTCTGCAAACTTTCATATGATGGCTCAATAAAGCAAACAACTGTAACTTGATATTTGAAGAAAAAGGAAATATTTTTATGTTAAATCTGCCAAAAATGTTCTCTTGGAGTCACATGAGTCACAGTTCTGAGAGGTATGGAGGGGAATAAGAGGTTCAAGCCTTGCACACCAATTTTCATTCCCATTTGTCCATGGAAAGCAGTTTGGAAATCTCTCATATCCCAAATTGCAGCAAAACTCATGCAGTGCGATATATTCCTGTTTTGGCTTCTCTGTCACTGTGCATTTTCGTGTGAAAGGACTCATGGGAATTACTGCAGAGTAGAGTGCTGTACAATAATTACAAGTATAGTTAAAGTAAAGCATGTACAGTACAGTAGTGAATAACAATACTCTTTACTGAAATGTACTCTTGTGTGTACTCCAATCTAAATGGATTTTCTCTTGCAGGTTCTTACAAAATGACATTACCTCACACTGCCAGTAGCACAGGTCTTAACCAAGCCACTTGCCTCTCAGGTTTGCACTATTGCATTTTACTATGGGTTGCGCTCCTTGCTGGTGCCATCAAACCCTTACCAATCAACAGTAATACTGCAGCACTGAGACAAGGTTGTAAAATTGTGCACCATCAAATTGGTATTGAAAAGTGAATACAAATGATTAACCGAAAAACAATTTCAAGATAACAAATACATTTAGTGCACAATTGCATACATTTATTTATAACTGTATTTTTATGTTTAATAATAAACAGTATACAGCACAGACACTCCTTCTGAGACATTACATCCAGCTTCATATTCTACATAATGTATAATGCTGTTTATGGTACAGTTGTGCTCAAAAGTTTGCATACCCTTGTAGAATTGGTTATATGTACCATAAAGAAAAAATGAGTGAGCTGGCAAAACATGTATTTTATTTCTTGTGGGATTCACATTCTACTGTAGGTCATAACAGAATGGCACAATCATAAAACAAAGCATGGCAAAAAAGAAAAAAAATGTACTGACCATTTTTCAGAAGTCTGCATACCCTTAGTTCTTAATAGTGTGAATTGCTCCCTTTAGCATCAATGACAGCATGCAATCTTTTGTAATAGTTGTCTATGAGGCCCTGAATTCTTGCAAGTGGTGTAGCTACCCATTCATCTTGAAAAATTGCTCCAGGTCATGCAAAGTTTTTGGTTGTCTTGCATAAACCGCACGTTTGAGATCTCCCCAGAGCGGCTCGATGATACAGTGATGGCCACTCCAGAACCTTCCCCTTTTGTCCCCGTTGTCGTGCTGGAAATCACAAGATCGTCCCATGCGCAGGTTTTGTGCAGAAGAATGCAAATTGTCTGCCAGTATTTTCTGATAACATGCTGCATTCATCTTGCCAATAATTTTCACAAGATTCCCCGTGCCTTTAGAACTCACACACCCCTAAAACATCAGTGAGCCACAACCATGCTTCCCAGTGGGGATTATATTCTGTTCACTATAGGCCTTGTTGACCCCTCTCAAAACATAGAGTTTGTGGTTGTGACCATAAAGCTCTGTTTTGGTCTTGTCACTCCAAATTAGTGTGCCAGAAGCAGTGAGGTGTGTCGGGCATAATGTAACTGGGCTTTTTTGTGGCATTGGCGCAGTAAAGGCTTCTTTCTGGCGACTTGACCATGCAGCTCATTTTTGTTCAATAATCGTCATATTGTGCTCCTTTAAACAACCACACTGTCTTATTCCAGAGCAGCCTGTATTTCTCTGTGGGTTTTTCTTTGTATCCTGAACAATTCATCTATCAGTTTTGGCTGAAATCTTTTTTGGTCTACCTGAACTTAGCTTGGTAAGAGATCCCTGAATTTCTTAATAGGTGGCTGAACAGTACTGACTGGCATTGGATATCTTTTATATCCTTTTCCATCATTATAAAGTTCCATCACCTAGATACGCAGGTCTTTGGATAAAAAAAATCCTGTTCCCCATGGCTCAGCATTTAGACTGCTCAGTGCATCCACATTAGAGCTAAAAACTCATTAAGTATTTATACACAGACACTAATTGCAATTCACCTTGAATTGCCATTTTCACTTGTGTGTGTAACTGTGTGTGTCTGTCACAAGGCCAGACATCCAAGGTTCTGTAAACTTTTGATCAGGGCTATTTGGGTGATTTGTGTTATAAAATGTAGCCCAACAACTACGTGAAAATAAATGGCTTCATGTGATCACTATACATAAATAAAAGAGTATTTTGCATGATCAGTCATATTTTCAAAATCAATGCCAAAATGTAACAATTTCTACCAGGGTATACAAACTTATGACTTGAACTGTATGGTTATGGTGTGATTTAGGGCATCTGTTTCACCACTATACATTTATACATTTTAGAAATGTTTGCATAAGATTTTAATTAGAGCGACATAAAGGAGCAATTATGGTTAAGTGTCTTGCTCATGGGCACAATGACAGATTTATTTTGTGTTACCTTGTGGGATTTGGTATTAGAACCAATTGTTAGAACTGATCACTGGCCAATGCCATTAACCCCATAGGCTGTCCACCATCATAACAAGTAATGTAATGCAAAAAAACTAAAATGGAAGAATAACGTATTTGGCTATAGATCGCCATTTTTTGTGAGCTCAAAAGCTGTCCAAAATATTGTAGAAGTGATTGAACAGTGCTGAGATGTATACCCTACCCTGGATACAATCGCAATATCTGGGGAGTAGGAGTAATTAATTAGCGTTCACCACACTTAGGTTGGGAGCCAATGACATCATCAAAACATATTTAGAGCATTGTTTTTATTGCTATTTCTCAACATGTTTATAATTATTGGAAATGTGTACTTTTCTGGTGATATGTTATCTGAACAGTGTGTTCGGGTGTGTGTGTGTGTGTGTGTGTGTGTGTGTGTGTGGCGAGGCGGGCACGAGTTAGGTGCTATTGGTTTGTATGGGCAAAAGCCCCGCCTCGTTCAAAAAGCGAGAAAAAAGGAGAAGAAAACTGATACGTTTTTACGCATTCAAACGTTGTTGCAATCAAACATAGTCTAGTTTTAGAGGAAAATGCTACTTTGTCTTATCAATAAAGATTAGGAATTCATTATTACTGAGGCGGAGATCATCCCGTTGCTAGGATTAAGTTTGTGTGGCATCTGAAGGTGGATCATTAATATCCAACATAGGAAGCGATGTTTTAAAGCGTATGATGATATTTTCGGACGCCTAAAACCACCGTTTGAAATCCCAATAAACATCTAATCGAGGTAGGACGAAATATCATATTTTTTATGCTTTTGCAAACCTCGTAGTTGCAAGTGGTATAGTTTTGGAAGGTATCTTTGACGCTCGTCTTGTGCCCATGTGTTTCTGCGCCATCAACGGGAGGAATGAGGAAAGGAATTGGGCTCTTCCGAGGACATCTTTAGAGATAAGGAAAAATTACAATGGTAGCCATAATGCTATTGTAGGCCACGTCCTGTCAATAAAGTTAATAACAATGTTTTTCACTCACCAACACAATAGCCACCTTTGGTAGGCTATCCCACAAAAGCTTGAATTTAAAAAAGGTGAATCCGAGAGAACTGAAGTTGAAAGATAAAAAAAAGTTTAATATCGCTAATATTTTAGGTACAGGCTAGGAAAACAGCAGTGTCACCATGACATGCCGTCATGCAGTGCTTTAGCTTTACTTAAACTAGATTTTTCCAAGTGTGGTCCCTTCTCCCGCCCTTACTTTTTCAGTTTTATTGCTTAAATCGACTGCACACTTAGCAGATAAAAGCAGGTAAATATCTCTTCGTCCAAGTCCCCTGGATTCTGCTTTTGCCATTTACAAAAGCATCCCAAATAACAATTGATAACCTATCCTCTGGATGCTGCTTTTGTAATTCATCAAGGTAGCCCACATAATCATGGTAAACTAACAGAGATTCAGACATCTCAATGGATACAATGGTACTCTGTTCATTTCTCCTACTTCACAATTTGGTATCAAGTTAAAGGGCCTGGTAGGTATTTACATGAAAAAAAGTTTTTTATTTTTCATTTGGAGGCGTGGAAGAAGTGGAAAAAATGTTATTGGGAGAGGGTTCTTTTGTTTGGGCGTGGAAGGGGTGGGGACTGTGGCTGTATGCAGATGTGCTGCCAGCAGTGGGTATATTCTCTCCCTGTGGCATTGTCATGGTAATGTTAAAGTTGCTGCTGGCCTGTGGTGTAAAGTCTTGTCAGTAGCATCTTCATCCTACTACAGCCCTTTCCTCAAAGGGAAACACTTTGGGATGAACATAAGACTTTTTGCCATATTTGTCTTTTCTGACTTGGTCTAGAGTGAGAAGGTTTCTATTTTTGTCTATTAATGGAAAATTATTCCTCAATCTTTTATATACTGGTATTCTTAGCAAATGTATCTTAGAAAGTATTTTTTGACAAAATGTTTCTTTCACCTCCCCTATATATATCCTGCCTATTTGGAGTTCAAATATCCCCTCACGTTTCCATGTTCTTAATTAAAATATTAAATACGTGTTTTCCCCCTCAAAGCTGACACATCACACATAGAATCACTATGTAAATTGCAGTTGATATCAGGGAGTTTGTTTTATCAAAGACACAGGGAAATGCAAACCAGCACTTTCAAGCCGGTGTACCTTTTGGTGACGAGGGAAAGTTCTGCATGAATGGGAGCTGCTTTGCTGAAACTGATTTTGTGGTGTATGTGACAGCACAGTGAACATAATGTGAATTTTAAAATAGTATAGAAAATACTATTGTGTGTGCCATTTTGCAGATAGAGATAAAGTGGCAGAAACGTACCCAACTGCCACTTCACATTAACAAAGGTTGCTGAATTGGATAACTATATTTTAACCAATTCATCGTTTGTTGATAGTATATACTAAGGAAAGGTTATTTGTAGTTTCTGGATAATACTTTGTTTGTAACTTGATGCTATCTAAAGGTAGTGCTTTGGAAAATGATCAGAGACTTTGCTTTCCTACTTTCAAGGAGAGGTTGGCTCTAGTATTGGGGTGCCAGGACAGAGAAGATTTTTGACAGGGCTGAGCGGATCTGTCATCCCATAGGGATGGGACTGGTAAGAGACTAAAGGTAGCAGAACAAATACCTTGGGTAGACTTGTTGAGTTTGAAAATTGTCTGAAGGTTTTTTTCTCTGACATACACTGTGAGGTGTGGGACATTATATAGACTGGTGTGTCCACAGGTAGCCTTGAATCAAGTTGTAGAGACATCTCAAGGATAACAAAGTGTGTGAGTACTCATGTAGATGTAAATTTCACAAATGTTTTAAATAACATTTTGGCTTTTTGTGGTATTGTGTGTAATGTGATGGCTAGAAAGACAATCAATTAAGTTTATAACAAAACAACATTTGAAGAAAGTGAAGGGGCCTGAATACTTTCTGAGGGAAATGTACATTCAGTGTACAAATGTCTATTAGTGTACATTATTTGCTACCTGGGCTTAAAGTATCAGTCCAATCCCCCAGTCCTCATAGAATTGTGTGGCACTGAATGGAAAAGTGTGTATAATATCCTGGGGCATTGACGTAGGTAGTGTTAGGTGGAACACTGGAGCTTTACCATCAGGTATATCTGTTGATGAGGACACCTGACTTTACAGTTACTGACCAGGATTGATTAAGAATCAAGGGCTGTCCATGCGTCCCACAATTTCCTGTTCTTTTAATTATCATCTTCTAAGAACACCCAAGAGATTTTCTACTTGGGAATTTGTTTTGTTAGATGCTTTTAAAGGCACTTGTTGTAAATATGTGCGAACAATCACATGTTGCATGAGACTTTCTTTGGGGTCGATCCAAAAACATTTATAATACGCATGTAACATAGAAAACATGTCTGGAATGATGTTCTGGAAGAACAGCTAAACCAATTCCAGCCATGTTTGAACCAGATGCAATGTAATTATTAACAATTTTTCTTGCGTCTTTAAATGTACTTAGGCCTAACTTGTATAACAAAAACGGTTTTAGCGTAGTCCACAAGGTTTTATGAAAGGCAACTGAGCAAACCTCTTATAAGTTACCATAGGAAATCTTCTGGGACCTTTTGACTACCCTGCTATTATGCAGTGCATTATAGAGAGGAGTTAATGGATGTGAAATTATAATATATACCATCTGCCTGTTCTTTTCTGAACAGGGAGCTTTATAGTTCATATTATGATTGATTTATGGTTAGACTTAAAACATCTACAAATTTTTTTCAGGAAATATGGCTGTGTGGTTTGATGTTGAAAGGTATAGGAGGTTATTTCTGGAGCCATAATGCACTTCAGTGGTATTTGACAGGGCGTTGTCATGGTGATGATGCTTATACAAGGTTATAGATTAACTTTATTAGCTGACGTAGGCAACGCAGGGAGCACAAGGTGTTGGAACTCTCAAAGAGTGACCTTCCCTCTATGGCTATTATGGAAACAAGTCCCTGGGATGTGAAGCTACTATGTGCATTTGGCGTGTGTTTATGCCTGGTTCTCCTTCTACAGATAGGCCATGTAGAGGGGTAGAGTTGATAAAAACAGGCATTCCTGGTTTTACGTGACCGCATGCACATAATGCTTATTTGCCAAGGTGCGTTGAACTGGTGCTCTGTGTGTTGGGGGAAGAATGGGGGGATTGGGCAGCTTCAAACTGCAGAGGCAGAACACGGGAAAGAAAGGATGCAAGGATCAAGGAAAATGCTTCCTGCATTCGCTTTCAATGTAAGTTCAGACAGCAAAGGGGGGGCTTTTACAGCCGGCATGCTATGACAATGTAATTGCCTCCCACCTGGTGAAAAAACCTACTCTGTAGATTTCCACTACACTGAAGTATTTGCCTTTCTTTGCAGTTTCTTTTGTTGCAAATGTTGTACAATGCTAACAAATTGAATATTTTAAGATAAATCATATTGCATTTGGATGTTGAGTTTTATGACTAAAGCATAATCCTGTGTATTACTATTTTATTAGTGTTTTAGCAATTCACTGGTGAAACGTTATTGTTATTGTTACCGTTATTATTCTACTGGTGTTTTTTGTCCCAAATTCCTGTGAGATAAAAAGTCCCAAACAGACCCATCTTTCCATGCTAATACAGACCCAAGGGCCACAAATTCTGGTGCAGTGGCATGGAAATGGGTGTCAAGGCGGCACTGTAATAAGCCGCCAAATTGGCCAACTTGGCAAGATTACCACGATCACGCCATGTTTCCTAGAGCCATGAAGCCTATTCCATATGTCCATCTCCTCACAAGGAAACCTTTTGCCAATGGGACTCGTAAAATCAGCCATATGGATTGTGCATATAAGCATATTATAGAGAAACCGTTTATCATATTTTAATAAAACTTTGTACACATGTTCAGAGCTTTGACAGGGTGTGCCATGCGCAAGCATTTTCCGATTGAACAAGCAGGTGCAATGTTAAACCAGAATACGTTTGCTAGCTCATGCCGCTCACTCACTTTGACCTAGAGACAAAGAAACTGATGTAGAGCACAATGCACTTCAGTTCATTTTTCAGCATGACAACGAGCTTATTAAGTGTGTTAATAGATTTAGTTAATAGACTTGAAACCCTTTAAACAGCTGTGGGAAGATCTAAATGTTGCAGTGTGCAGATCTTCCCCAACAAGTTTAACCGAGCTTGAGAGAATCTGTGAGAGATAACGGGAGGTACTGCCCAAAACCAGGTGTGTAAAGCTGGTATAGACACCCAATTAGAGGGCCCAGGCATGAAATTTCACAGTTGCTTTGGGAGCTATGGCGATCGATGCCCCTGTGTGTGGCTGAAATGCCTTCCCAATAAAAACATTATATTTCAGCCAAATGCCTGTGTTTAATTTGCATTCTTTGCAACAAAATGTTTTCTGATCCGCCATAACATTATGACCACTGACAGGTGAAGTGAATAACACTAATTGTCTCGTTGTTTTAACACCTGTCAGTGGGTGGGATATATTAGGCAGCATGTGGACTTTCTGACCTCAAAGTTGATGTGTTAGAAGCAGGAAAAATGGTCAAGCATAAGGATCTGAGAGACTTTGAAAAGGGCCAAATTGTGATGCTAGATGACTGGGTCAGAGCATCTCCAAACGGCAGCCCTTGTGGGGTGTTGCCAGTCTGCAGTGATCAGTACCTATCAAAAGTGGTTCAAGGAAGGAAAAGCAGTGAACCGGTGACCGGGTGATGGGCAACCAAGGCTAATTGATGCACGAGGGGAGTGAAGGCTGGCCAGTGTGGTCTCATCCAACAGACAAACTACTGTAGCTCAATCTGTTGAAAATGTTATAGCTGGCTGGTACTGATAGAAATGTCTCAGAACACACATTGCATCACAGTTTGTTGCGTATGGGTCTGTCAGCATGTCCATGCTGACCCCTGTCCACTGCCTTAAAGTGCCTACAATGGGCATGTGAGCATCAGAACTGGACCACAGAGCAATGGAAGAAGGTGGCCTGGTTTGATGAATAACGCTTCCTATTACATCACGTGGGTGGTCGGGTGCGTGTGCGTCACTTACCTGGAGAACACATGACACCAGGATGCACTAGGAAGGAGGCCAGCCGGCGGAGGCAGTGTGATGCTTTGGGCAATGTTCTGATGGGAATCCTTGGGTCCTGCCATTCATGTGGATGTTACTTTGACACGTACCACCTACCTTGCAGACCATGTGCACCCTTTCATGGTAACGGTATTTCCTGATGGCATTGGCCTCTTACAGCAGTATAATGCACTCTGCCACAAAGCAAGGATGTTTGGATGGACACCACAGGTTCAAGGTATTGATTTGGCGTCCAAATTCCCTCAATCCAATCGAGCATCTGTGGGATGTGCCGGACAAACGGTTTCACCGAAGCCCCACCTCGCAACGTACAGGACTAAAAGGATCTGTCACTAATGTCTTGGTGCCAGCTACCACTGCACACCTTCAGAGATCTAGTGGAGTTTGTGCCTCAAAGTGTCAGGGCTGTGGTGGCGGTATTAGGGGGCCCTACACAGTTTTAGGCAGGTGGTCATAATGTTTTGGCTGATGGGTGCAAGTAAACCAAGTTTAAAAAACAACACAGAGTGAAAATACTTTGCAATCAATTCATTCATAAAAAAAAATCAAACTTTTTACATTAAAAAAATGATTAGAAGATTTTCTGGTCTCACAAATAAATGTATTGTGCCTGAGCATTTTTTACCTATTTGTGCCAATTTTGTGTAATCATATTTAAAATGATTTACAGCCGTAGTGACAACTAATTATTCTGACGTTAAGTATTAACTCTGGTGTGTGAACACAGAAATCAAGTATTCTGCTGCAATTTTTCTCTATCTTGGAGATTACTGTAAAAACGGTGTTATTCTCCTTCGAGATTATATTGTATATTGCAGGGTTGGCGACCTGGATGGTGGTGGGGGCCACAGAATGTATGTACTGGTCATTGGGGGTCCGCAGATTAACTTGGAGTAACATCCGGGGTCTGCAGTCATCAGCGTGCCGCAGATTAACTAATTAATAAAAAACGTAACTAGGTCTGATAGTTCACGTATATCTGGACAATTTAAAAAATCAGCATATTCGCTGCTGTGATCCCTTTGAACAATTGTGTAATCGATATCAAGTGTTTTATGGCTCAAACATCAGCACACTCTCAGCTGCACTTAGAAAAACTTCACAACAGCTTTCTAAGACCCTGAAATTACTATTATATATGTAAATATTATTATTACATGTTGATTTCATGTTTTGTTTCCAGCATAGATTTTGGTTCCAATACTAATCTACAACAAATTGGAGGTCAGAAATGTTTTTTCAGTTGTTTTTGTGTATGCATTCTTTTATT
This sequence comes from Esox niger, assembly GCA_016801105.1. Lineage (NCBI taxonomy): Eukaryota > Metazoa > Chordata > Actinopteri > Esociformes > Esocidae > Esox > Esox niger. The sequence goes on along the minus strand of JACXGJ010000900.1, from coordinate 7,388 downwards.
ATTTTGCCATAAATAGTTGGGGTGGGGGCCGAATGTGGCCCACACCTGGTATGTTGTCTCTAAAAGGCTATGCTGAACAATTATGTACACCTGAAAAACCCACATTACCATTTTGCAGTATATTTTATTGAAGAATACATACGAAACTAGAATTTCTGGTTGTGTAAACTTCATCACTGTTGACATAAACAACTGTAATCCCAAAAGCCCCCAAAAAGAGCCCTGCGTATCAGCAACCATGAAACAAAAATCAGATCTCTCATTCAATGAATTCCACATTCAGATGATTTACGTTTATACCAGGCCTAATTATTTCAGAGGGTTTGAGGTGGTGGAAGAAAATGGCAAGTAGCCTGCTATTATTATTATTATTATTATTATTATTAGGCTTTGTTCAGCTAAATATCATTCATACAGACTAAATGATGTAGCCTATGCAAAGACATTTGGACAGTGGCCAGTGATAAGGGGCTGGCCAAGTTGTTGCATGCAAATATCCCTTGATCACAACCCTCTTTCTGCTTTATTCCATTGTAAATTAGAACATGCAAATTATGTGAAATACTGCATATTAGTGTACTTATTTACTCTGTCATAGTGTGAAAGGCTCAAATATAGATATTGATACCCAAGAGTTGTAAACTGCTGGACTGAGTCAATGAATGTGTTACAGTCAAGGGACTAATGTCTACTAAACACTTTTATTCTTCTATGATAACATCATTGTACGCCAAAGTATGAAAGGCTAGGTAACTTTTGCTTGCTAAATCTTTCTCGTATCTATAAGCATAGCGTATCTCCTTGTCAACAAAGTTTTATAAATGCTGCCAGTATAGTGGATGTAAGAGAATGAATGGATCACATTGCTCTGTATGGTGACGATTACTATGGATTGAAGTACAGCTCCGGACAAAATTGTGACCACTGTCCTATTTTCAATCCATTCCAAAAAGTTGAAAAGGAAGGTTTTGAGTGAGGAACAGAAGGGTGAAAATTAAGAGACCACTGCAAATTGAACGCATCTGTTCCTCATTCAAAACTTTCCTTTTCAACTTTTTTGGAAAGGATAGAAAAAAGGTGCAGTGGTCTCTTAATTTCTTCTGGAGCTGTATTTGGCATTTTTTGGTATTTTTAAACATTGGCAGATTCAAACAGGTATTTGTCAGTGTGGTGTCAATTTTCCCTACCTGGGGAAAATACATAGTCAAAACTATGGATACAGGGACATCATCCATGATCTGAGCATTATAGTTTTAACCAAGTTTTGAGGCTGTAGTGTTAGTTTACAATTTCATTGTCTAGCATTTGTATTGAATTCACAAACACTATGTGTGTCTTGTTTAATGGCTTAGATAAAACAGAAATACAAAGTATTAATATATTAAGAAGCATCAAGATATTAACAATGGAAAAATGAACAATCCCCACTCCCTTTGTTCTCTCTCCCGAACCCCAAAAACAAAAAATAACCATAAATTCTCAGCCTTCACCACCTGTTCAGGGCCTCTGAAAGTCCCAGGATAATTAATAGTGGATCTGGGTCAAGTGGAGTCTCAAGGACGTCTCAAAGAGGATCTCAAATATTCTAGACCAGTAGCTGTGCAGGTTACAGTGCAGGGCAAATCAATGGAGTAGTGTGCCCTCTGCAGTTTGACAGTTGTCACTAAAATGAACTTTAGAAAGTTGAGTGCACAAGCTTTGTGAACAATATTACCCAAGTAATCATGAGTTTAGTACTGCAGGTATACCTGAATAATTTGTTTAATGCTACTTAAAGGTTTTCAATCTTTTGCAGATTAACACATCCCTTTAAAGAAATTTCAAGTCAAAACCAGATGCTGGCCGTCATTTAAGCAAAGTTGGGTTTGGTGCTCATGTTTTGGATCTGTGATGACTTCCACTTTGGTGTTGGTGTGTGGTGGAGAAAAGTGACAAATGGTGCAGAAACAGATCAGGAGTGACTAGCAAGGTAGGATTCAGTTTGTGCAAAGGCTGAGGTGACTAGCCTTCAGAGGGTGGAGATTAGGATCTGGTAACTTAGATTTTCAATTGTGGCAAATTAGACTTAGGAGAATAAGAACAGAGTCAGTTTGAGCAGAGTTGAGAGCCTCTATGACAGAAGTCTAATTATCCGTGAACGGTCTTGAAGTTTGATTGGTTGCGGTCAAGAAGATCATTTTGAGAACGATAAGACAGTTGTCTGAATCTCACACTGAAGTGTTTCTTTAAAGACAGAGAGAAGTGATAGCAATCGTTAGTAATTGACATGAGGTATTCCTGTTGGTTTCTCAAGGCGGGGAGACTCTAGAAGCTACTGGGAAACGGGGCATGGTAGTAGACTGAGAACAAAGAGTTCAAGGCTTGGGGTAGTTCTGTGCGAGTGGCATAAGTGCTCACTGAATGAGGCAGATGTTGTCAGTCTTCCAAAGTAGTTGACGGGCTTCCTTAGAGAAAGGTGGAGGGTGGAAGAAGTGGTAGATTAAGGAGAGATGGATTCCAAGCAGTTTGGATGGTAGACACACAAGACAAGAAGGTAGAGAGGAGGGAATGCAATGATGTAGGTTTTCCAGGAGTTCTCTAGACCTCTTCTTCAAGCATGAAGTCGTTCACTAAGCTTCGGAGCATGAGGAGAGGTTTGGGTTGGCAGGGAAGAAAGGAGATTGAGGGAATCAAAAACGGTGGAAAAATAGGAATAAAGGCAGCTTTGGAAGGCAACAAGGAGATGGATTTGGCAGAAGGGAAATAAGAATAGAAGGAGAATAGAATGGAACATGAAAATGTAGTAGGGAAGAGAGAGGATATTCCAATGGCGCACTTTCACATTTCTCACCTTTGTGAACTTTGCCAATCTTTTTATTTCAAAATTTTTTTTGGGACTGCAGGCTAAGGTGTTCTCTGTTTGTCTGTCCCTTTACCTTAGTATTTCATCCATATAGTATGTATCTCAAATTCTCCTTTGCTGGTGGTTGATGATCTGTTTGTCCACTTTGTAAAATCTCATGTGGCATTTTTTCTGGTACTTGTTTAATTGAGCTCACATCACAGGTCAGGGAGGCATTCCAGTGTAATTAACCTGTATGCTACATAATACGCATCCGACACAAAGGTTCGTTCATCTCACACTGAGAGGGCACTGTTCCTTGACACACCACCACAATACACACCTCTGCTAAACAAACATTTGTGAACATGTGCTATTGGAGATTAGGCCTGATTCTTAGCATCTCTCTTCTGGCCTGTTTATCTTTGCCAGATTAATCAACCTGACATTTTCTGTTTCATACAGTATTATATTTGTTTAGGTGACCTCAAAATTCGGTTGTGCAAAATAATACCCTCAGCAATTGGATTATCTACATCCGATCAGCTTACGGAATTACGCTTTTGAATTGTCTTCCAAGCAAACAACATTTAATTTGCTGGAAAACCTTGCATAAACGTTGTTAATGGAACTACAGTTAACATTCCATTTGGGTTTTAGTCAACCAGATTTTCCATCTCCTCCAAATTAAGAGCCAAAAAATGTTGTTTTAGCTATTATGACACCTTGAGTTTGAAATAACTGCAATATGTGTAGTGGATTTACTACGAGTAATGGAATTATACTAACAGAATTATATTATGAGTCCCTGATATGTACTAAACAGAAATGCCAAATTATGGATATAAATCTCATTCAAGACTACTTCCACTGTCTCTCAAACGGAGCTGGTTGCAGTCATTGACAGAAGTCACAGAAACTAAGATGGACAAAGGCAGAAGGAAAATCACCAGAAAATTTTTATAAATTAATAAATCACATTTTTACATCAGCTGTTGATACAAAATGCTTTTACAAAACACCCAGCCTGAAACTCCAAGGAGCAAGCAACAACAGTGTTGAAGCAGTGGCTAGGAACCCCCCCCCCCCAAGAGGAGCCAAAATGTAGGAGGAAACCTAGAGAGGAACCAGGCTCAGAGGGGGTGACCTGTCCTCTTCTGGCGGTGCCAGGTGACCATTTTAAGAGTGAATGAGTGGGTTAAAGGAGCTGAGAAAGAAAACAAACCCAGGTTGAAGCCCTTCAATGGCTTCTACTGGCTGGAACTCTTTGCCCTCATTGGGTCTAACTGGACAACACCAGGGAAGTTCTAGAAGGGCACCTTATTAAACCTTTAGCGCCAAACAGTGGAAGGACAGACAGTTGTAGGTCTGACTACTATGCTTGCCCATTGTAGCCTAATAAATTGCAGTAATTATGATATAGATGTTTTGTAATTACATGACCTATTTGTTAATGGAATTACAAGTTTTACAGATTTTTCTGACAGAAGGCAAATCATGTATTCAAAACTACATGAAAGTGTTTCTACTATTTGTCTGGGCTCCTGACATTATGTTCTGATACTTTTTTTTCTTAATACTTGTTAATATTTTTACTGGTAGCACAACCCCATATGTTTTCATTCTGATTGGAAAAAACTATCCAAGCCTTTACTCAGGCTTGATTTGAAGATGGAAATTATTTATGCTTTATCTTACCCAAAGGATAGAAAGCTTTAATTTGACAGCATATTTGATGTGCTCCTGTGAAGTTCACGTTTCAATTCTTACAGTTCTCTTTACATCAGTTTGGTCACTTATTTTATACCTAGAACCCAGTCGAGCATGGTTGATGTCTGTTCATCTATCTGTGTCTGTGCATAAGCAACCATTCTCACAGCTCAACTGAACCTGACAGAATAATTTCACACAAAGGAAACTGGAAATCACAGAGTGGAGAGTCGTCATGGCAATGTCTGTTCGGTTAGTTTTTCAAAATTTGTCTGTTAGACTTTTAACCAGGTCTTTAACCAGACTCTGTTAGCCACCAATAATGTGCTATGCTGTAGACTTAACCCCCTGATGGTCCTCCGAGCAGAACAGTCTGCACTGGTCAAGGAGCAGAGATTGGCTCTTTATGTGAGGAAAAAGGCCCAGAAAGGTTTATAACTGTCATAAAGTCATTATCCACAGAACAGCCTCTCATACTGGCCTGCTATTCAGATCAGCACTTTTTCTTTTTATTATATTTGATTTGTCAGCTCCAGCCATCAGGTTTCTGAATTCCACCAACTGTGAAGACCTCTACGTAATGTCTGATATGCCCACTCTGCAATGGCTGAATTGAAAAGGCGTGGGGAAATGTAATCATTCTCAGGGGGTGTTCAAGTGTCACAGTTTCTTTTAATTTATGAGTAACCAGTGCTGCACTGAGGAAACAGCCTCATCTAATGCCTCAGTTATTTAGGGGCCTAACAGGCTTTGCAAAATAAGGCAGCCAGTATGCATTTCCTTTGTGGCATTATTTGAAAATTGCTAATTTGCCTGAGTCAGCAGTTTGTTTGCTGTAGTACCATTATATTTTGAATCAAGGGAGAGAAAGGAAGATAACATGAGAGGGAGAAATAAAGAAATGAGTACATTAAGGAAAAAGAAGTGGAATGAAAGACGGATGCAATAAAAGGGAAAAGAGAGGAATGTGAATTAATGTCGATACAGACCGTAAAGCAAAATACTTGTGTATCTGCCGTAATGTGTAGGCAACCATGTAAACATTTCATTATGAAATTGAAGAGCAAAGAGGAAGTAAAACTGAGAGATGTAGCCAGATGCTGACAGGACGAAAAGAATGAGCGATTGTGATGAAGAGAGCAACCAAGTAATTGGAGGCATATAGTGGTTGGGATAGGAGGCAGGAGAGAGGGGTTTAAATCACTTGCCTGAATGACATCTTTACGTGGCCCTCAGAGCTTCAACTACCTCAATTTAATGAGACCAGATAGAAATCTTAACAGCTTTTTCTTTTCTCTCTACAATTCCCCCCTCCTTACTATCTTGCACTTTCAGGAATATCGTTCATCAATATTCAGGCTTATATGTGAAGTTTAAGTTCTCTCAACTGTTACTGCCATAACTTGCTTCCGAATGGGCAGAAAAGGATTGTTTTTCGACCGTTTGTCGTTAACTGTTCCTCAACTGTTAGGTATTCACTTGATCATAAGTGAGCGTACATGGCAAGGGCAACAGTTGTTTCCATTAGCTCCACTCCAAAGTTCTTCTACTGGACCGACACCCCCTGGGAAGAAGCTTAGTTTTCTGTCTCTGATTGCAGGAGAAAGCAGACAATGAACAATGGCACTGTGACTGGCCAAAGTCCCACCACGCCACCTTCTCTTTACCCCTGCCATGTCTCATAGCAACTGTTCTTCCATCCGTACCATTCTTATCAGTTTTCACCAAAAACAAATAGAATAAAAAAGGCGGTGTTGGTAGCTGAGCATACAGGTATAATTCATTTGTCCTTGGTAGCTTGGTAATACTCTGAAAAGTACAGTATTCTCTGAAGGGGAAACTCTGTACCCTTGTGGCTATTTGGGATTATGTTTGTTCTATGTCATCCTATATCTTTTTTATGATGGGTTCACTGGCTTCTAGTCAAAACTCAACACGTAGTAGAACTTTCCTACAGTGAACTAGTCCCAAAAAGGCTCCCCTCCCCCGTCTCTCTCATTCTCGGTCAGAGTCTGGTGTCGTGTTGAGCATGTAATATCGCCCACACTGACTAGGCCTCCTGCGTAGTCTAGCTTTCATCATTTTTTTTTCATCTGCTCTCGGTCTCTACCTCTTTTTTTCCCCGCTAATCACAAAGACTTCTTTCTTTGCCTACTCTCCCCTGACATTGGCCAGCTGGCTTTCATCTTATGTCTAATAAAAAGAAAGAGAATAAGAGTTTGTAAGAAAGAGAGAACAGACGTGATTTTAGTCTGTGGTAGAAATACTCAACATCACACTTGAATTTAGAGATTGAAAGGAGTTGGTCTCCTATTTGAACACATTCTCTGAGAGGAATTCGGAATAAAAGGCCATTCATGTTCCTCTTTTAATTGTGGTAACCTTCCTGCTTTTTCGCCTTATCACGAATAGATTTTTAAGTGTCTCCAACAGCCAGCTGAATTGCTTGTCAAAGAAGCGTCTGAAATATGCCCTGTGTGCGTGCGTGTGTGGATCTGTGTTCGAGACAGATCGAGAGACACAGATGGTCCTAGTTTTGCTGACAAGGTCTTTTTTTCTCTATTTTAATGGAAATGTATTAAAGCAAAGAATTGCTACCCAGATATGGTTTTACACTGATATAAAAGCAGCTGCATTCTGCCTTTAAGTAAACCATCCATTCCATCCTAATGAGTGGAAAACCTGGCAGAGCCGCACTGCCTGAGCAGGACAACCTGTGGGATCTGACATGGGGTCAGCCTTTTAATGGTTAAGGTGCCAAAATAAACAAGCTACACCTCCAGGAATTTCAGCAGACACTGGTGTGTGTGTGTGTGTGTGTGTGTGTGTGTGTGTGTGTGTGTGTGTGTGTGTGTGT